>CAJUYG010001875.1:53797-75147 GCA_910591675.1 Galerucella calmariensis | reverse complement strand
CTAAAATAATTCGTGTGATTTACTATCTTGCCAGGACCGAACTCCAATTTGTCGTAAATATATTTCTTTCTTTTATTGTTTTTTAAGTTTGATTTTAATGAAAAAATGTTAATCGCACCGATGAATGCAGTGTAATGCACAGATATTCAAGAAGGGGGAGGAAATATAATCATTGGATTAGTCATAACAAAGTATTGGATATCTTTTGAGGGGAAGGGTACGTGAATGGGATGATTATATATCCTTCCCCTTTATCAAATATACGATGTTAGGATATCATCACATACAATTGTAGTTTCATTTATTTTCTTGAGTTTGGGTTGAATATATTCAATAAAAAATATAGTCTCATTAAATATTTGACTTCGCATCCTGATAATGTACAAGAATACCATAATTATTATCAAGCAGAGATAAGTAACCTAATAAGATGTGCACATCAAATGAAAGATTTGGAAATATGGGCACGTGATTAGTTTCTGCTTCATATCTATATACCTAATATTGAATTATGATGTGAAGTTGGAGCCATATATGTTAGAGTTGGAGCGATTCACAGCAAATTTATTGACCTTGACTATAAATAGAGGTTGTTTGCATGAAATCCAGATAATTTCAACGGCTATTCAGTTGAATGGACTTTTGATAGGTCTCAAATAAAAAGTAATGAACAAAGCCGTCTGAATTTCAAAATAGTTGAGTTGAGATTAATATAATGAGTATTATAAAATAAATTTATATGAACATAGGTAGGTGAGTACCACCTACCCTGTATTTAGAGAAGCTAGAGAATTATTATTTCGGATTTGACCAGTATCGTGAATTTTTATTCATGAAAATTGATTTTTTTTCATTAGTTGACTTGGTCGTGTATCCCAAGAAGAAATGCAATACAATGGTATAGATTAAAAACAGATTTTTTAATGTTTAGAACTTCTCTTCATTTATCCGGTCACTTTGACCATTTTCCAGATCTACATGGAAAAAAACTTTCTACCATTATACTATTCGGTAGGCGGCTTTTACTGTACTTCCAAATTTAAGTTGGAAGGTAAAAAGTTGACGTTGCCTATTTTCATTTACAGCAAAGAGGAAGGATACCTAGGTACCTATATTGATTCAATTTACAAAATGGAAAAAATTCCGTTCAAATCTTTAAATATTTGTAGAACTATTATTTGGTACCATGGAACATCAATAATTGTGAAAATTTTACATTAATAATTGTAACATATTGTTTAAATTAAAAACGCATAGCAAAATATTGCTACATCATCTGAAAAATGCTATTGAGATGTGGATTGTAGATGACTTCAATATTACCAGGATGTTATGAATAAAACATCACGTATGATTCAATTTTACTTATCATTTTTATGTAAGTACAAAACAATAAGACGAGTATTAATATTTTGATTGAACTTGTATCTTAGCTAGAGCGGGGCTACAACTGAAATGTTGAAAAAAAAATTGTGTCACTAACTATTAGCTGTCCTACATGTTTGATGTTTGATGGACTCTCATTGTGTGGTGCATTCAAAACTGGATATAGGCTATAAAACAAATAAACCACATTTACAATATATTCCTCCAAATTTGCCAGAGTGATAGCCCTACAAAACACTTGGTTTTGACTTTGACCCTGGATGAATGTGGACAATAACTAATACTACAGCTTAATACCCATTCTTTATTATGAAAACCTATACATAACATAACACTGCTGAAACTCCGATCTAAATCTTCCTGACCAATACTCGCGTCATTTGTTTATTTACATATTAGATGTTTTTTTTTCATCAGTGGACAAAGTGATTTCATCGTTGTCTTCATTTACATCTTTTAACTTATAATATCAACCCCTAAAAGTTGAAATTAAAAAAGTTGATTTTCCATTTTGAGTATGTTTTTGTCCTATAGTGGCCTAACTTGTGGGCTACAGTGAGACAGTGCATAAAATCGAATATTAACTGGTAAAATAAAATTTTATTCATTAAAAAATAAAAAAAAATCCCTTATTGGTTTTTAATAAACAAATTATTCTCAAATGTTTTTTCAAGAATTCACATTTTATCGTATCAATTGAATCAAAATTGATTTCAAACTTTATTAAATTTTGCTGCCTTTTGGTTTTTCCAATCCAATCAAAACTGGATCAGGAAGAATCATTCTGATCTCATTTAGTTCAACAACTGCTTCATCGGAAACAACATAAAAAGCGATACTGTTAGAGACCTTACTACTTTTCCCCAAGATAACTAACAGATATAACTTCTCTGGATTCTATAACTCCAGCGACGTAATTAATTTTCTTTTTTCATGAGAATTCTACGAGAACATATTCCCCCTTATTTGGGTTTCTCTCTACTGGCTCAAAGCTGAACTGTTCTGGATAAACCTCAATTTCATCATCCAGTTCGTCATCCGTTTCAAGGTTGTTGAATTCTTGCTCTTCCGATTCAGATGGATACAACTCCTTTATTTTCCCTTCCTTAGATATCATCTTCGACTTTCATAAGGACTGTCCTCTCAACTTTCCTGTGCTCTCTCCTCTGTAGCTTATTTTTCCGGAGTGTCTGTTATTATCCCACTCTCTCCTTTGGTCCGACCTTCTCTAAGATTTTTCAACGCTGCAGCTGTAGGAGAGCCGATCGATTTGTGCGGAGAAACGAATGAGTCGGTTTTTACTAGTGTTTCTTCCTTTGTTATATTTCCATCTGGGCTCAAATTGGCGCGAATTATATTTTAATATTCGAAACTTGCTTTTTTAAAAACAAATTATATTAAATATATTTATACAATGGAACTTATATTATAAGTGTAAAAAGAAAAGATATATGTTACTATTATGATTTATGCCAGAATGAATATTAATTGTTCTCCTATCTTATTTATAAACTTTGATTATCCTCGAGACTTGCTGAATCTGCACTATCCGTGTTCTAGTTTGACCGCTGTGAATGAATGGTACCATTGTCTTATTGAAATGTAACTTGTCCATCCCCTGAGGAAGTTTTATAAGAAACAAATAAAACTGATGAATTTTGATTGCTTGTTGATGGAACTTCTTGTTCTTCTTTCTTGTTTTGATTTATGCTTCTCTTAAAGTATCTGCGATATTTATAGATTATTATACATATACAAATTATTATAATGATAAATACAGGGGGAGTCCAAAAGTAAGTGATGTAAGAAGAGCTGTCTTCATAGGAAAAGGGTTGTAGAAGCTGTTGTAGTTCGTCTAGATGAATTTTTTCTAACTTGATAGTTTTGGTTTTCGTAGAGGGGTAATGAGCAATTGTTTGAATCTTCGGAAAAGTAAGTGGTTCTTCTACTGTTATTCCTTTGGAATTGAAGTAGTTTTCATCGGGAGTGTTGAATTCACATCTTAGCGGTACTTCAATTAGATAAACTCCTTGTAGAACTTGAATGTTACTTGTTGAGCACTGAGTTGAAATTTTCGTTGATGACGGAATATGCCAATGTAATGAGAGGTTGTCATTGCTTCTATTAGTACATTATGGATTGAAACTGGAACATAGAGGCAAAGGGCTTCTTCTTCTGAGACTTGAAGGATTTGAATAATACAGTCTGGATATTTGCTATGAAGTTGTAGAGAAACTATTTAACACAGATAAGTAATGTCTAACTTCTTGCAAGCTTTATTGGAATATTGGAAAAGTTCCTTACTTATTGTCAGATAAGGTAGAGGGGGTATAATTGTAGTTAGGTTTTTTGTAGGTATGGAATATAGGTGGTAATGATTAAAGGATTCAGGATGAAGAATTGGGAAATGCAGAACAAATACAACCATAAAATTTGAAAAATAAGCGTCAATTGAAATGACGTCATAATATTTTACAAAATGTTCATTGTCAACGTATAATATTTGTTTAGGGTTATAATGTTGAAGTATTTTCTCAACAATTGTTTTTATTTCATCTACCTTAATAATACTATTGTGTAAGGTACTGATTCAAGCAAAAGTGATAGCGTTTTTTAAATCAGTTAACAGTTGAATAATTAATTGCAAAGAAAGATTTAGTTGATTCAAGGTATTTTGAATGTAGATAAACTTATCAAATTCAAATACTAATTTGTCCAGGACCGTACTTAATTTTTCTACTTCTTTAGCTATTGATTTTTGATTATTGGTTAATGAAGTTATAGTTTTATTATAATTATCAATTGGACGTGTGGTTAAAGAAATTTGTTGATTTTCTTTTAAAATTATATTTTTCTGATTATTTTGGCTCTATGGCTTTATCATACCTTTCAGCGTCTGCTTAATCAAGGTTTCCAGAAATTGCTTTTATTATGCTTCCAAGACCGTTAATCAAACCTCGTTCAATTCTATGTGAAGGATAAAGGGTTTGAAATTTTCGTTGTGCTAATTGTAATTGATAATTAATTCCATTATCTAGATTTCTAGGCTATTCCAATACAAAGAAGTATTTTGTGACTTAAAAATAGGATTAGTTATATTTTTATAGTAATATTCTAAAGTATCTAATTCTAAAGCTATAGGGGTTAAGTTATAATAATGAATAAAGTCATGTTCACTAATTTGGACCTTTGCTGGGCCCAGGTTCAGGGGTAGTATACCGGGGTTGTCCGCCAGGTTCTGGATTTTTATTTTCTGACATGTTGTCGTTGATAACCTGTGAGGAATTTTGTTTGTTAGAATTCGTTGTCTTTTTATGTTTGACATTCTTTTTATGTACTGTTGTAATTGTCAAATTGTTAGATTTGACTGTTTTTGGTGCAAACCGGGGAAGTAATTTGTTTCTTTTCTCAGTAGTTCTGGTAAATATTCTTGTACTGGGTTTGTAATTAATTGGGGGATCTCTGTTTTTGTTTCTGACTTGAATTACCTTTTCTTTTCTTTGAGTTACTTCGTGATTAAGTTGGTCATACATTAATTTAGTTTTTTCACGGTGTTGTTCCGTATAATTATTTATTAAGGTTCTATTAATGTCTATGTCAAAAGGATCTTGAGTGTCTAAATGTCCGTTTAGGATTTCGATAGGTTTTTGCTTAGTTGTACTGTGAATTGAACTATTGTAAGCTAAAATAGCATAAGGCATATGTTCTCGAATATCAAAGGAATTTCTATATTTTTGTCTTAGGGTTCTTAAATGTTCAATTAGAGTAGAATGGAATCGTTCAATCATACCATTTGAACTGGGGTTATCTGGGGTTGCATAATGAATAACTATTTTATGTGTATCTACGAATTCTTTTACTAGTCCATTTTTAAATTCTGTACCACTGTCATATGTGGTATACCGTGGTGAGTTATGAATAAAAGAAGTGTCTTAACTACATTTACTGCTGTAGCTCCGTCTATGGGGTATGCTTGTCCATATTTGGAAAAAGCGTCAATTAAAGTTAGAAATTTTTGTCCGTTCGCTTGAAATGTGTCAATATGGAGAATTTCAAGAGGTTTTGTTGGTGTTGGCGTTAACATAAATTTGGGTTTAGCGGTGTGCCTGTCATATTTATTAATTTGGCAATTTTCACATGAGTCTATATATATTCTTCAATATCGTTTTTTAGATTTGGCCAAAAATATCTTTTCCGAATTTGTTGTTCTGTTTCATTAATACCTCGATGATTTGTTTTTCCTTCGTGGTAATTTTTTAAAATGTCACTTCTATCATTATTGTCTGTAACGTCTGTAAGAATGGTGGAACATTTGACAAGATTATAAGCTTTATTTTTGAAAGTGCGTTGCAATAGGGCACAAGTGGATTCGTAATACATATCGGGTGAAAACTGTATAGCATATTTCAATTTGGGGTCTATAAATTCTTTGAAAAATGTTATAGTATTGTTTTCTACATCGTCTAATCCTATTTGAGCGTGAATTCTTTTTCTACCTGGAAAAATTTCTTTAGTTACAGGTTTACTTGGTTGATAATAAACAAAATCTAATATTATTTGATTTTTATAATAGTTCAAGGGTTTTGTGGATATAGGAATTTCTAGAATAGGATTTTCTTGGCTGCCATGGATTGTTTTGTCATCGGAGATTTCTCTTTGATCGTTTTGTTGCTGATTCTCTTCTTGGTTGATTTCTTGGTTTTCTTCTCGATTGATTTCTTCGTTAGTTTCTTGATTCGTTTCTTGAGTTGGTTGAATTGGGTTTGCTAATTCTAGTAGGTCTTCAAGAGATAAGAGATAACCATTGTAATGGTTTATGATCTGATAAAATTTTAAATTTTCTGCCAAATAAATAAGGTCTAAAATATTTTACTGCCCATACTATAGCTAACATTTCTTTTTCTATAGTAGAATAATTTTGTTCTGAATCGTTTAATGTCCTAGAAGCAAATGCAATGGGTTTATCATTACCTATGGGTCCTTGGGAAAGTATTGCACCAATTGCAAAATTACTTGCGTCAGTTGTTAAGTTAAAGGGTTTTTCAAAATCGGGGTATTGTAATAATGGTTCATTAATTAGAAGATTTCTACAAGTTTCAAAACATTCGATAAATTTAGAAGTGTGTTCAATTTTTGCATTCTTTTTCAAACAAACAGTTAATGGTTTCGTAATACGTGCAAAATCTTTAATAAATTTTCTATAATAACCGAGGAGTCCTAAAAATTCTTTCATTTCTTTAGTTGTCTTTGGTATAGGATAATTTTTTATTGCTGTAATTTTGTCAGGGTTTGGTCTTATTCCGTCGGGGGTTATTATGTGTCCAAGGAAGGCTACTTCCTTTTTCAAAAATTCTGATTTATCTAATGGTATCTTCAAGTTTGAATCTCGAAGTCTTTGAAATACTTTTGTTAAATTGACTAGGTGTTCTTGTAACGAAGTGGAGTATATTATTATGTCGTCCATATATACGAGGCATATATTTCCTTGTAGTCCTCTTAAAAAATTATCCATCACTCTCTGAAATGTGGATGGGCTGTTTTTTAAGCCGAACGGCATTCGGACATTATCCTCGAGACTTGCTGAATCTGCACTATCCGTGTTCTAGTTTGACCGCTGTGAATGAATGGTACCATTGTCTTATTGAAATGTAACATGTGACATGGTTCTTCGATCTCTAGAATTTGTCCATCTTGTGTTTCTTCTGTTTGGTCTTTGTCAAGTCAAATGATATTTGATCTATCTGTCACTTTACTCGAAAGAAATCGAATGGATTACTTCCAGTTTTTCTGAATCCCGATTTGATGTTTGAAGGTGTCATTGACTTTTGAAAAGCCTGACCGACGCATCCAGCTATTCCATAGTTATTCATCGTAATTCCTGGGTTAGCAAGTAGCCAACTATCTGCCGCATTATAGAATGCCCTCAATGAATGAAAATCTGATACATCTAGTTGCTGAAGTTGGGAGAGCATTTCCAGCAGCGTTGATAATGCAACAGGTCGTTACCAAAGTACAACGCTCTGCACTTGTGCATTTATTGACTTGCTTGATACCTCTTTCGGCTACCACTTTTTTTGATTTCTGAACAGTTGTAGTTGCAGTTTCGTCAATATTGAAAATCCTGGACGCGTCAGCAAACATGTCTGTTCTTTCCTTGGAACATAAAGTAGTGAGGAAGGATTCTTACGCCTAGGACAGTTAACCGGGATGGTTATCCAAAATGGCCGCCGCAGAATAGAAGATATCAGTGGCGCCGTACACCATTTCAATCAGGATAAAACTATTTCTATAAAATGGAATTAATATTTTCAATAACTTAATTGAAAATTCTTACGAGTGAATAGTTTATCAAAACATTATTTTAATGGCTTTATAGACATTAAAGTTGGTAAGATGGAAGTAAAAAACAATCATAGGTACATTTAAATTTTTACTTACACTAAATTCAATTTTTTATTTACAATAACATCATTGACCCTTGAATTGAATTAATTTTGTATAAACTTGTCTAATTTTGTCTACATTTGTTGTAACACTTTTACAAATAAAATTTATTCGCGTATTTAAATATATTTGGCATACACTCTTGGTTAACAGAGTTTTATGACTCTCAATAGGATTTTTGTCATGAAGAATCATTTTAACAAACATATCTTTATTGATATAATTTTGCAGTACCTGGAAACATATTTTATCAACATTAATTTTATTTTTTCCGTTTTTCTCCATTCCCAAATATTTCTCGCAAGAGGAACATATGTTGATTACATCATAAGTAGGATATTCTTTTTTCTCTTATTCTTTTGGGAATCAAACCAATTTTATTACTAGTTAATCTTGACAACGGTAGCTGGAACGCTACCGAAACGTTGAAATAAAAAAAAACATTATTGTGGTTTGATTCCCAAAAGAATAAAAGAAAAAAGAATAAGTAATGCCACAAGGAACTTACAGAAGATACTCAGTAGGATATGTTAGCCAACCTTTTGACTTATATGTAATTAAGGAATTCAAAAAGTCTGGTTTATTTCCTTGTAAAACATCAATGCATTGTTCGCATTTCAGAGTAGTCTGTAACTTTTTAGTAACGAAACCCGACATATATTTTTTAATAACTTCAAATTTATATTGGGAAAGTTTATTATATTCAAACATTAATCATGATCATTGAAAAAATATATAATATGGTCCCAATTTTCATTAACATCAGCAGCTCTACCTGCATTACTCTCATTTATAATGTCTAGAGCTGCTTTATTTCTCTTTACATTTAAAATATTGATTCGTTCCAATGGAACACCATTTCCAGCGCCATGCTACCGTATTTACGCGTGTATTAAAATATTTTTATATGCAGTGGTAAATTTTCTGCTAGTAGGATTATTCTTGTAGCCCCCTTGTGATCGTATTGTACCAAAAAATAGTTCTAAGTGATCTTGGAACAAACGTTAATAGCTTATCAAGTTCGACATATTGCTGAAATAAGTTTATTAAGCAATCAAATCCAATTAATAGGCCTGAAAATCCAGTTTTTCTTTTTGAATCCCGTACTATTTTTTGTGAAATTGTTTCATATTTTCGTAATTTTTATCACAAACAGCTTTTTTATATTCAAATTCCTTAATTGATCTTGAATTTTAAATGTCAAACGCATCATTAATTAATATTATGAAACGTACTGTTGCTCTACAATTTTTAAACTCATCGAGCTTTAAAACTTCACAGCAAAAAAGCAGCTTGTCAGCAACAGATTTGCTGAGTAACTGGGTAGCTAATTTCACTTTCATTTTTGGTTTGAAAAATGTATGTGTCCTTATCTCAATTTATTGCCTAGATGTAACCCTTCAGTTTCTTGTGAGGTATTTAACTTGGTTAGGTAACTGAAATCTATAATATTGCCATCGATATCAATAAATCATTTGACATCACAAAAACAATTCCTCACTAATATATGAGGAGGATCTAAGAGGGCAAAATATTTTTTATTATAATGGATAAATTCAGATTTCACATCACAACTATTTAACTTACAGCCTAATAATCGAAACATACTAAGATTAGTGTTACATCCATCACTAGTAATATAAGTAACAATAACTCCTATATTATTCATCAGTGCTAGGCACTGTTTTGAAAGATGTACTTTTTGTTTGCTAGTAATACTACTAATGAAAAAATATCCTATCGGCAATTTCCAAGTTTCGTTTATTGATACCATCAAAAATACTAATACTTGTTTAGCAACTTCAATTAAGTCCCCATCTACATTATTTCCAAAATTCACATATCCATGATATATTGAGCCATCGTATTCAAGATGCTGTCTAATTGCCATCTCGTCCATAACTAAACTACAAATAACAGGCTTGGAAGATTCTTGAACTTCAATTTTAAGGAAATCTAAAGCTTCCGAAGTAAATCCTGGAGAGGCATCTACCGAACAGTACCACTTAGATAAAGACTTAGGGTGAGGCAAACAATTTTCTAATTTATTTCTGATATAATCATATGCGCGGGGAGAAAAAAAGTGCAAAGTGATTGCAAAAGATTTCAACTGTGGTGAATAAGTTTTTGACACAGTCTTACTGACAGTTTTCCTGAATAGCCTCTTAACAATCCCTTTATATATACGCATATATACAGATGGTTCAAAAATGAAAGAAGGCTCAGGATGTGGAGTTTACTCGAAAGCACTAAGCCTGAAGATTAAGTGAGGAATGGGAAACAATACCAGCGTGGTTCAAACAGAACTGGCTGGTATCTCAATTGCCACAAAAGAACTAACCAGAAGAGGAATTTCTGGCAAAAACATAACAATCTGCACTGATAGTAGACAAGCCATATTAGCCTTGAACAGACAACGTGTTATATCAAGGCTAGTACTAGAGTGCCACCAAGATTCAGTTAACGCCACGGCAGATAACAATATTATCCTGAGGTGGGTTAAAGGGCACGACAGGAATAAAGGAAATAGCATCGCCGATTCTTTAGCCAGGGAAGCCGTTGGACTATAAATTCTAGGACCCAGTGACACCTACGGCCTAACGACTTAGACAATTGCGGAACTAGCCAAACGTTACACCCATGCTCAATCCCTTAAGAAATGGGATGGAATCAAAGGATGCAGTCTTGCCAGGATCACCCTGGGCGAAATATTTGGCGATGACCAGGAAAAACCTTCGTTTAACAGTAGGATTTTTGACTGGTCACTGTCAACTAAGGAAACACCTCCATACTATGGGGCTAGTAGTAGCTGAAGTAACAAAATGTGCTAAAAATGCATATACATACTTATTATCTGAACCAAAAAAAAATATTTAATAAAGTTAAAAGAAGTTTATGAATAAAGGTTTTTAGGAAAAAAATGCATGTAACAAAAGTATAAAAAATTTGTAATATTTGAAAGCGAATAATAACTACATAGATAATCTACAGAAATGAATTACATCTTGTGGGTATGTATCTTCACTCTGAGCAATATCTACACATCCAATTTCTTTTTTTTGGGACTTGTTTCAATGCTACACAAAATAAGTGATATGATTCTAAACATGATGCACATATAATTGGTCGATCATCTAATGTAGAGTTACACTGTGCGCAAGGACAGGGGATATTTTTCATACCACTAAGTATTGTTGTGATTTTGTGCCAAGAGGTTTATACTTTTATGTAGCAATGAATATGGTGAATCTGCATTGAAATGTTTATTTTCAATTTTTGTTTTTTTGGCATGAACATCTTTTAAAGATGTTGAAACAAAAACAAACACAACGAATATGAAAAATTTTTTCTCACTTGCGGCTCTTTTGGCAAAATATTTTTTTGTTTAAAGAAAGCAATTAACCTTAGGTAACCCAATAGCAGTTTTACCGCATCCTTTAGGTCTACCTTATTTTGGCTACTTTTGGAATTATTATCCTATCAAGACTATTTTTTAAATCAGATGTGTTATTACTTTTACTATAGCTATGATCACTCATGACGATATGGCTGAGTTTTTCACTTTCGTCATTTTGATTGCCTTTACTTTCAGAAAACACTGTTTCAATTTCATTACTTTTGACACTGACCAAAGGGAGGCAAGATATTTCAGTAGAATAAGGTATTTCTTTATCTGGAAAATTTGCAATTGCTGCCCTATCGACTCCAGCAGTTCTGTTCGCAGTTCGTAATTACAGTTTCCTCATTAATTTCATAAATACTATGACTATCCAAATCTCTATTCTGATGTAACTGCCTCGGTAACTGCACTGTCACTAGGATTTTCACACAATTCAGACACTTCCATAAGTTTACCATCTAACAACAAATTTTTTAACTTTAAAATACTTTGCAATGATATATCGAAAATATCTCCCGATTGTTCAGATATCAAACTGGCAATGTCTCGTAGCACCAACATAGACTTTTCATATTTTTCAAATTTATTCAATGTCCGAGTTAATTTCCTTTCAGTGTCTTTTTCAGAATGAGCCATATCGGTTATAAAAGTTGCTTTCCTATGTTGCACTTCAATTGGTTGTAAATTGCAGTTTTGAAATACCCGTTGATGTTTCCTCACATGCAGTAGAGTCCATCGAGTATTACATAATGATTGTTCAAATAAAGACATTTTTTCTCTTTCTCGAATAGCAAATATGTGCCTAAAAATTTTTAATACAAACATTAAAAATAGTTATTTATGTAACTAGTGTGTAAAGTAGCCTTTTTTTTGACGAATGTGAATATTGGCGAATGCGACAATCACATGAGTCGAAAAAAAGGTCTTTACACACGAATTGCATACAATATTTTTTCTACTAGCGAATATTTAATTGAAATACAAAAGTTTAATAGTAATTTTCTTTACGCACTAGTGCGTAAAGTAAGTTAAATTTTTCTTTAGAAGAGTCTTTTTATAATAATCTAAAATAACATCATAGTTTTATAAAAATATTCAATTCCTAAATATAAAATACAATTGCTCACTCTAGATCGGAAGATCTCAATTTAAATTTTAAATGTCAGATTCAATTCACAAAGAAATGTCAGTCACTCACCGCCAACTTATACCTATTTACCGTATTATTTCCAGTACTCAATAATTATTTAACATTAATTATTAGGTTACTTTACCGAATTCTATTGGTTTCTATCTCCAATTTATGAAAAAAACTTAGATTTAATATCTGTTTATTATACCTATATTTTTATAAGACTAGATATCTATAACTACATACATATTGGAATTTTTTCTTTACGCACTAGTGCGTAAAGTAAAACTCTTTACGCACTAGTGCGTAAAATAAAGTTTTACGCACTCGAAAATGTGTCTAAAGTACGTACTTTACACACGGTAGTAGAAAAAATAAATATATGTAAATAAGTATGATTATGGGATGATCATAGTGTAAGCTATCACAGTAAATAGATTATTTTTTTAAATGGAAAAAAACAATAAGATTTAAAATTAATATAATAAATGTTGAGAAAATGCAAAATTCCACTATGTTTATAAGATTACAATTGTTTCAGAAATCAAGTTTCTATCATCATCATAAACATAGTGGAATTTTACATTTCATTTATTATGAATAGATTCCACAAAGTAAAGGTAGGATAAATCACTAGTAATAAGATTCAAAATACAATAAAATTCGGCAAGCACTAACAATTTAATTGGGTACTTTAACTGATTTATACAGTGCAGTGAACTGCGTTTCACTTACCGACATGGTATAACCAGAGAAATGCGTACTCTACAAGTACAACTATCTACGGTAGCTTTAATAGTTCTTGTTCCAGCCAGAATTGTATAGTATGGTTCGTTTCCTTCTGATATTATCTTAATTTTTTGTACTGCTCAAGTTCTTTATGAACATAATTATAAGCATAATTGGTTAATATGTTACTATACAACAATTGTGGGCTGCTTTAAATCTTTGTAACGGAAATTTGAAATACTTATATGCAACTACCTGATCTCTTTCTTCTAACATTCCATGATATAGTAAAAAAAAGTTTTCAATAAAGTCAATCAGTGATGAATCTTTGGCAATAACTGATTTTAATTTTTGATTAATACTTTCCAATCTATTATTAGTTGTATTATTTAGACTATTTTTTGAACAATTATGACTTAACGTCCAATCATCTCTAATTAAATGCCAATTGGAATTGAAATACTCTATTGCTGGTTGTGGTAGCTCATCAATTTTACTGTAGAGGTCATCATATTCTTCCTCACTTTGTGAATATAACATTTTTTTGGAAAATCTCTTTGGCTGTATCTCTTTGTCCTGGGGTAATTTAATAAGTACACCTAAACTTGAAATTTATATCCTTCAAATAAATACTTACTATAAGTCTGCTGGAGCAAGTCAACCACAGTATTTAGTGAGTTATCTTTAGATTTTCTACTATATTCCAAATTCCGTAAGTCTTTTAATAAAATCATTTTCTTTGTCTCACATTCCATTATATGTATTTTCTTTCTATTACCACCAGCTTTAAGAAATTCTTCAACCTTATATTTTTCATCAGGTTTTAACTTGCTTTTTTGTGGTAAATGTTTATAAAGAGCCTTTAACAAAAGTAAAAATTTAAAGTTACATTCTAAACATTGTAACAAGTTCCCACACTTACCTCTGTTGTTTCATGATTATGATTAAAATTGGTATTAGCTATTGTTAGATTATTACCATCTTCAGGAACAATTAATCTGATATTTGCTGGGCAATTTTTTTGAAAGGTCCTAGGAAGAGAAAAAGTACTGAAATTGTTGCAAGATGTTTATACAGAAGCTAAACCATCTTACCTTGTGTTGCAAGTGTTATCTGTGGTTTGTTTTTGAACTTTTTTTCCACCATGTAAGCAACAAAATAAAAGTTTATAGGGCAGACTGGGATTAATATGTCTATGCACACCTTTATTTCTTGCGGTCTTCAGATTTGTACTACTTCTTTTGTAATAAATACTTTTTGTCTCATCTTCCCATTTTTTCAATTCCGTCACAAATTCTTTCTCACTGTTGAATATCGCCCCTACTTCCATTTTTATTTCTAATAAAGTACCTACATGACAAAACCTGGAAACTTATAAATATCACACAATAAACACAACTTATATTTTATTTCAAGTCAGAGACAACAGTATATTATTATGTATGATCCAAGATCCAAATTCCAAAATAATGTAAACAAACCTGACAAAGACAAGCTTTTTTGGGTTATATTATTTGAATAGGCGCGCTTCGATTAACGCACGAGGCCGATGTACAAAATAAATTCGTACATCCAATGTTCTTCTAGTCACGGCGTTTTGATTTTGTTGAATAATAGTTATTTACGTAATTGGTGGGATATGGACATTATTAACGCACGCATGTTAAGTTTGCACGACGAGGCCGTAGGCCAAGTCGTTCAATCACATAAATGCATTAATAATTTCTATCAAACGTATTACGTACAAAATTTTATCTACAACTGTTTATTAGTATTATTAACAGTACCTATATCATAGAGTTAAAAAAAATCAATCCAACATATTCTTAATAATATCAACTGCAAACATAAAAACATAAAGTACTGTGTATTATATTCTGTGACCGAAGCAACTAATACAAACAAATCTTGCATATTTACAATCTAATTTTGTGCAGTAACCCAGTGTCGCTGATGGTCTCTTGACAGTTGAATTTTTTTTCCATTTTGGTGGTGGTGGAAGCTGGCTCTCTTCGCTGCTCATACTACTGTCACTAGATGAAAGCTTTTTTTGGATGATTTTTCTTTTTGTGGCTAATGATTCTTCTTCAGTATTGAGGTCACTGGTGTCTTCAACCTGCCTTGCCCTGTTTCGAGCTTTTAAATAGTCATCTAAAAAATTAGATTGAAATTTTACATCAGGATCTATTTTTACATGATATTAAACTTGTAACACTTGCACTAACTTTTTTGTTCAATATTAATAAAAATACTGTACCCCACAAAAGTGGTATACTATATAAAAACAAAGTTTTAAGAAAATTTATCACAAAATCTTTATAATTCACTTACCATACAGAATAGTGAAAAATTACTTACTAAAAGTTGCATTTCTAAAGATGCGGACATCATGGCAAGGCCAACAAGTATTTAAAGGTTCATATTTTCTAATCGCATTTAGAAGTTTGTGATTGGAAAATGTGGGCCAGTGGCACGTTTCCTCCTGTATCCAAATAGATGGAACTGCTTCCACAGTTCCGTCATCAGTAAATTGGACAACAGTCCACGTTTGCTCACTCATTACGTTACAACCTGTTATTTAAAAATAGTGGGCCAAAAAGGAGTAGCTATGTTCTACAAGGCAAAAAAAGTTGTCAAATAAAGCAAAACTAAATTGTCATAATTGGCTTCTTGGAAAATGTAATAGGGATGAGCTTGGTTAAAGGAAACAAAATTGTCTAATCTTAGAATTATGTTGGCAGCAGAGTAGGAAAAATTCGAAAAAAAATCATATATTTTTTACATTAAATAGTAGAATAATAGATCTGTTTGATTTTATTTTAAAATTTGTATATCACACTTTGATTCTCACTGTTTAGAATAAAAATATGACAATTAGAAATAACTCAGCTACACAAAAAGATCCTACTACCTCTTACTAAAAACTAAAATTACCTACTTAGTATGTAAAAATGGAAATATAAAAATATTAGAATTATGTTCTATTTGGACACATTTGCAGTCCACTTCGTCTAAATCAACAATTTCAAGTGTACTGACACCATCAACCTGCACATTACAAATTCCAAAATCTGTTGATTCACATGGATTTTGATACAAACTATTACAAATCTTGTATTTTTGGCCAATAATTTTGAATTTATCTATTAAAACTATATCTTTGACTAATATTATCAGTTATCTGGAAACACTGTCTTAAGAATATAGTCTTTGAAAACAATGCTTTTATATTGTCTAGAAATGTTTATATTATTCATTGAAGGTGCATTAAAATGTTCATCCTTAGGCATGGGATATTTATTGAGAACTTCCTTTTTAGTATTAAATTTTATATGCTCAGTATGCCTTTTAATTATTTGCTGTGAAGGTTTGTCACTTTTTCGAATTGATTTTAAAATGCTTTGTAAAAAATTTTCAAAGGGGAATGCACTGAAATTATCTACTGGACCATGATTTTTGACATCCTCTGTTAGATGTAACAAGTTATGAACATTATGAGACATATTTTCTGAACCATACAAAGTCTCAAATGTTACAACAACATATTTCAACAGTTCTGATGCATAGTGAATATGAACAAAATATCTCTCATTTGACAGAATTATCAAGGCAATAATATGAAGGGAAAGAAAATTAAAATATCTGTCATCACTTTTTTTTTCCCCTTCGGAGCCGTCCTTTCGCCGGTACCACCTCAACCTCCTGGGCTTATTGTGGATACTCCTAGTGTTCTGACTACAACCTATTCAGCCAATCCGTTCCCTGTATTAGCTCATACAGGTTCTTAGCTGGTTGATTTTAGAAGTCTTCTGGAGTCATTTGGGTTCTACCATAAAGTTTCTGCCTTCTGTGGTCCAGCGACTCACAGTTGCATAGTATATGCAGAGCTGTTTCGGTATCCTTTTTGCATCTTCTGCATGTAAGGTCTCCGTTGTACAGCCCTATTTTGTTTAGGTGCTCCTTTGTGGGAAAGTGTCCCGTAAGTAGCCCCGTAGTGGTGCGCAGTTTGTTCCTGCTCATTGAGAGCAGTTCTTTCGTTACTTTTTCTGATGGTTCTTTTATGAATTTCTTCCCATGTATTTGCCCAGTCGTATTCTTCCAGTATTTCTTGTGTTGTTCTTTCAACCACCCTTTTAACCATGACCTGGTTAAGCATCTGGGGATGCCCACAGCAGGTTCGGGTCCGTTCATCAGAGTTGACGATCCTACTCTTGCGAGTTCGTCAGCTTTTTCATTGCCTGCGATTCCTTTATGACCTGGTACCCACTCCAGTGTTACACTGTTCCGAGTCGCCAGTCTTCTAAGTTCTTCGCCGCATTCCCATACTAGCCGAGATGTCACCCTATAGCTCTGAAGTGCTTTAAGGGCGGCTTGGCTGTCGCTGTAGATCCTGATCTGCCTGTTGTTGTAGGCTCTCATACTGTTAGCCCTTGCACACGCAAGTATTGCATAAACCTCTGCTTGGAATACAGAGGCGTATTTTCCTAGCGAGACGATTCCTTCATATTTGCTCGTCTTGCTGTATATGCCCGCTCCGGTGCCGAGTTCATTTTTAGATCCGTCTGTATACCAGATCAGTTCATTCGCTCTACTAAGTGGTGGTGCGTTCTCTTCCTCAAGCTCCTTTCGATCTTTGATGACAATCTCGAAGTTCTTGCGAAAGATATATTTGGTAGTCATTTGGTCTGTTGGCATTTTGAAAATGTCATCACCCACCTGCTTTATCTCTGTGTGTCCTCTCCCATGTGCCACATCATGGTCTAGTGCTTTTTCCAGTCGGGTTAGTGCTGCCCTTGCTTCACACATTATGACATAATGTAGTGGAGGAAGGTCTAGCATTGTTTCCAGCGCCGCTGTAGGAGTAGTCCTCATTGCCCCTGTAATGCCAGTGCATGCAAGTCTTTGCACCTTGCTTAGTTTTAGCATAGCAGAGGATTGTCTGGTCTTTGGCCACCATACCAAAGATGCATATGTTATCCTGGGAATGACAACCATTTTGTATAGCCAGTGTACCATGCTGGGTCTTAGTCCCCATTTAATGCCGTAAGTACGTCTGGCAACCATGAAGGTCACCTCCGCTTTCTTGATCACGTGCTGGAGGTGTCGATTCCAAGTTAAGCCTGCGTCTAGGACAACCCCAAGATATTTTACTTCATCCGACAGTCGTATTGGTTCACCTTGAAGCGTCAGAGGGCCAAGTCCTTCCCTTTTCCTTCTTCTGGTGAACGCAATTATCTGTGTTTTCGAAGGGCTAATACGTAGCCCTTCTTTTACAGTCCAGCCTGTTACTACATTTAGAGCCATCTGGAGTCTGTCTCTGGTTGTACTGTTGTATTTACCTTGGGATAGAATTACCAGGTCGTCTGCATATCCTATGGTGTTGAATCCTCCTCTGTGTAGGGTTCTGATGAGCCCGTCCATGACCAGGTTCCACAGCAGCGGGGATAGTACTCCCCCCTGCGGACAGCCCCTGGTTGCACATACTGCCATTGTTTCCCCCATCAGAGTTGATTCTATGAGCCTGCTTCTGAGCATGCAGTCTATCCACCTGCAGCTCGTGGCATCGATCTCTAAATTCCTCGTCGCCTTAGCTATAGATTCATAGGAGGTGTTGTCAAAAGCTCCTTCTATATCAAGAAAGGCTGCCAGCAGCACCTCTTTGTTTTCCAGCACGTATTCAGCCCTTTTTATAGTTGATGTAATGCTGTTTCGGTTGATTTTCCCTCTCTGTATGCATATTGATCTCGGTGTATTGGTCTTGAAGCCATTATACCATCTCTAATATGTCTGTCGAGAAGTTTCTCAAGAGTCTTTAGCAAAAATGACATTAGACTGATTGGTCTCAGAGCTTTAGCCGTGTCCTGTCCAGATTTTCCAGGTTTTGGTATAAATGTAACTCTGATGCGTTGCCAGGTTCTTGGAATATGCCCCAGAGCTAGGCTGGCTCTAAGCAGTTCACTTACCCTGTTGTGCAGTGTATTTCCTCCTTTTTGGAGTAGGATAGGATAAATCCCGTCTGGTCCCGGTGATTTATATGGTTTGAAGCTGTTAATAGCCCATTCTGTCTTTTCCGCATCTACCACTGCCTTCGCTGTTCGCCAGTCTATCCTGGATGCCCAACGTGGTCTATCCAGTTCTGTCGCTGGAGAGTTCTGTGGCGGAATGGTGGGTATTGATCCAGGGAAGTGTACCTTGAGTAGCTCTTCCAAGGTTTCTTTACCATTTTCAGTATATTGTCCGTTATCTTTTTTGATAGCGTGTATATTCTGATTAGGGTCCTTGGAGAGAATCTTCTGCAGTCTGGCACACTCATGAGTCTGTTCTATCTCCTCACAGTGCCTCCTCCAGGAGTCTCTCTTGACTTTCCTTACCAGTTTGTTGTATTCAGTTAGGGCCCTCTTATAATCCGTCCATTCTTCTGAATTTTCTTTGGTTCTATTAAATTTATTCCTTAACTGTCTCCGTTTTTCGGCAAGTTCATTTGTCCACCAGGGCACATTCCTGTTGGATTTCTTCCTTACCGTTGGGCAGTTGTTTTCAAACGCTGAGATAATTGCTTCCTGTGTTAGGTCTGCTGCTATCTCTAGGTCTGTTGTGTTCTTAATTTTTACCATCGTTCGGTCTAAACTGTTAACTAGTTCTGCATTATATGCTTCCCAGTTCGTTTTTCGCGGGTTACGATAGTATTCTGTCATATTCTGTCATCACTTAAATTATTTCTAAGTACTAATGGTCCAGTGCAAAATGAAAATTGTCTAAACTCTGTGGCCTTCCACCTTTTTATCTCGTTCAAACTTCTAGGTTTACGGTTAAATTCACATGGTATTGATACAGAAATCTTAACAAGCGAATCAGATATATTTGAAATTTTTTGAAAGGGAATCTTTGTTGCTGGTTTCCCACAACACCAAAGAAGTAAGAGCTTTTTTACTACTCCTAAACATACTAAATGCATATAATCAAGAGGGAAACTATTGATCATATTTATGTGGGGTATATCTAAAAGGACTGAAATACCAGTGTGATGATTCTCCTGGTTTTGGGACCTAAAATCTGAATCGGTCCTTACAACAATATTATTAACTCCAGGAAAGCATACTCGACCAGCCATATAATCACCCTCAATGCAGCATTTGGTACAAGAAAAGTAACCGCTATGACCTTTAACAGACTTAACAAAGGATTTGGCCGGGGCATCACATATAAAACCTTCAATTCTAACATCGTATAGTTTCTCATTAATTAACATACCATTATTTATAAGATTTACTGCATCATTTACAAAATCAAACAGAAATAAGTTGGGATCTTTAGGTTTTTCGTTCCCTTGATAAATGCCTACAATATCCACCACATTACTTTTGGCAATACTACCAAGAATTGGATAAACTTGATTTGTTGAACTCTTAAAAAGTGGTAGACCATCAATATTTATATTTAGATTAATTGGGTTTTCTAAAAACTCTGCATTTGAATGTTGAATAATATTTAATATGCAATTTTGTAATCCAAAATGGAAGTATGATCCAGGTTCTATTTTCTTGATATCGATATTGCTTACAGTCCCTAACAAAGTTCTGGCATCAGAGGGCAGATTAGCAGAACATTCCTTTTTTATTGTTGCCCAGTAAATCATTTATAGCAATATGTGAAATATTATGATGTAAAGCCAATTCTACTAAACTAGATTTAAAACATGCATTCGGAGGAATCAAAGTACAAACATCCGAATTTGAAGTAGAAACTGATGGAGAATTATTGCTACCAAATACTTCGATTTCCTCACCATTATCACTACTAGAGCTAAGAGAATCTAATAAGATATTATTAAATATAGGTTCGCATAAAGAACCGGGTGGATTTGATGTCGAGGGAACAGGAGAGTTTGGACGAGTGTAGAACTGCTCGACTCCTTTAGCACGCATATAATATTTTTGCATGTCCTTTGAGCGATTCATGATTAAGTAAAATGTAAAATGCAATATTGAAACTCACCTTGTTTAAATTCGGTATACCTGCACAGCAACACGATTCCAATAACGGAGAATAAATAATAAATTTTCATCAAATTACTTGCCACATATAAGAACAAAGCCAAGCAAAGGAAAATAAAAGTAGGGTTAAATAAAAATGTGCCGATCCTACGATCTATAGTAATCGATAGAAACTCCATGGTATCGATACTTCTTATTCAGTATCGAACTGAACATCGACCATCTCAGTATTCTTGCATTGGCTGAGCGTAACTACATGGTTTTT
>CAJUYG010001875.1:26260-43797 GCA_910591675.1 Galerucella calmariensis | reverse complement strand
AAAACTAAGGAAACTGATATATTCTGAATAAAAAATACTAATCAAATGAACAATATACTAAACACTAATAAAATATACTCAATTGGAGCAAAATATACTAATAAATTCGACTAAAAAGTCTTGAGCACTGTTTATTACTGAATAGACAATACAAAACTAACCTATCTGTCTAAATTGTTTGCCCTGCACAGCCATATTAGGTCACGTGATCTGGATTGCCTAATTGCGGCATTTTTGATCGAGATTCGAGAATACGGGCCCTGTGGTGTTTTCGTGCAGTTTTGTTAATCAATCATTTTGAAAGGTTGGTATCAATCAATGTTAGACGAATGAACTACTGTGGAGTAAATTACTAACGTTTTGCCAATGAAAAATATAAAAGAAGAATTTTTGATGCGATTCTCACCCTCAGCCCTTGACCTTAATTTCCAGTTCAAAATCTCAGTCGCTGGAGTGTTTTTTATTTCTGCATATTTATTTGAAAAAAAAAATGAAAAAAGGTCAGAAAACTTTACGGCCAAAGAAGAACGCCCCCTCTTGGATTGCGTCAAGCAGTGGAGCGTTATTGGAAATGAAAGGACTGACTCTCTTAGCGACCGTTGCGGAGAGAACACGTTCTCCTGTGAAGAGGGGTATATCGGCGGAAATACTTTAAAATTACGCACGTGAGTTAGTAGGAACGAAGTGTAGTCCAAAGTTTTATAGCTTTGTAGTGAAAACTCCGTGTGGAAACCACCAGGAAGAAAGATACGGTGAAATTTTGGTTTGTTTACTTTTTTTATTATTCCAAAACTTGTTTTTCGGTCGGTATTTACAACAACACATCTAGCGGAGGCCGAGCTGGTAGTACAGCCTGGGCCCCAAAATATTTCACATTAACAATTTTTCTAAGTCCCTAAATCGAAAATTTTACGAGTCGATTAAGCACTTGTTAAAATTTTCTAAGTCGGGAAGTCCTGAAGGAAACATTTTTCCTTTGAAAAACTGGTTTTCATAGTTGTTCCATTTGCGACAAAAATTCCAAAAAACTACCCCCACCCCAAAAATCCACCCCAAATTTCATCCCCCAAATCTAAAAAAAGTTGTTTTTCTGGTGTCTGGTGACCTGGGGAACAACTTCGGAAATTTCACTTTTCGCCCTTTTGCTCAACCCCCGGGACTTAAAATATTTTTGTCGGTGAGAGACTGGACTTAAAAATGTTTCTAAGCTTTTACGAGATTTTTTCAAGTCGATAATTTTCGACTGAATTCTTGTCTAAATCGACCAAAAGACAAAGTCACTTGTGGACTTTGAAACATTTTTGGTCTTTTTGGACTTCGTTTGCCTCCGATGCAAACGCGCATACGAGACAAAATATGGGCTGGCAAAACATACTAAAACGTGCGAAGGGAGCGACAGGACATCATGTAATTACTGCTCTCAGTCATTTAACTCTTTCAGAGCAGTCCGCTCTCACGAGGAGCATTCGCACCCAACGAAGACGGCAGGCGCAAGTCGGACTGGTAAGTCTGAGACAGAACTGTTGCGCGACATGGCTGTTATTGAGGCGTCACTGCCACCTAACAGCCAGGTACTCAACATTCTGTCGACGGCCACTGGTCTGACAAAACACCAGGTGCGACATCGTCGTGAGAAGCAGGATTATAAAACGTTACTAAAACTTCAAGTATCAAAAAAGAAGAAGTTTTCGCCCTTCGCACCAATACAACCGCAGCCACTCCCTCCATCTGCCAGCCCAGAAGCGGAAACATCTGCCGCAGGCTCATCCACTTCAGAGAAAACAACTACATCGTCATCGGAACAACAGTACACCAACACCAACACCAGTACTTATAACAACAACTGCTTTAGTGCGCGAAACAACAGCAACGCCGCGAGCAAGCAAGCGTGCGAGAGAGTACGATTCTCCGTCCGAGGACCCCTCGTCCAACACAACCGCGAAGAGAGTACCACCACTACCACTACAAAAACGTCGGTTAGAGCCCACTATTGAGGCACCCAACATCACAGCCTCAACGAGCAGCAGCTCGGATATGGCTCCTGTCAACGATCAGCTCCACAATTTCTTAACGCAACATATGCTGGAGCTGACGGATACTGACAGGAGGAACGGCCTAACTGACCTAATTCGTTCCGGACTTTCCAGTTCGGATGAGGATCTACAAAACAACCTAGAAAAGTGGATCCTCGAAAACATCCAGGGAAAAGGGAAAAACAAGGGGAATGGTGGGGTAGTGGGTACGAATAAGGTTAATGCGACTGTCACGTCGGGCACTAGGCTCAAAAAACCATCCGTGAATTATGGCCTGAGAGCCATTTCATTCAAAAATATATAAGTATTGAAATATGGCTGAACATATCTACTAATTTTTTGCAGATTTGGAAATTCAAGATCAGTGTAGTTCTTCTAGACTTGAATATGTTTATATTGGTGAAGATATTGAGAATATACCCCAATATAGTAGACCAGAAGAATCTATGATTATACAAAGTAAGTGAAATGAACAGGGTTATGGATACTTATGTTTGTAGTAGCTGCTATCACTCCTTACAAGATATCTGCAGTATTTGGATTTTCTTAATATCCAACTAGATTATTTGTGCCACACTGGATACTTGAATGCACATGATTCAAAGTACTTTTGATATATATTCTTAATCTGTCCTAATCCCATTGAAGACCTCGAAAATAATATCTCACTTTTCCACCTTGGCGCATAATTACTATTATAGGATATTAAATAAATATTAATATTTTCAACATTGACAGATTAAGAATATTTATTAAAAGTACTTTAAATCATGTGCATTAAGTAACTGTTATAAAATTAAATCTGGTGTCTGTATTACCATGTTGGATGAAGTTTCCATTGTTTCAGTTATAAATAATAATTATTTTCCAGATTCTCAAGAATTTACTGTTAATGAGAAAGAGTTGCGAACTAATGAGAAAATCTTCATTCCGGGTGCAGGATTTTCAGCTGCAGCACTTAGGCGACCCGTTTCAAGTGTCTTAAAAATCCAAACCCCTTTGAAACAAAGTCGGTCTAATGCAATCACTAATGTAACTAGTCGTACTAGGCATAGAGAAACATTAAAAAGGAAGCTGGGTCAGTGGGCCATTCCAAAACAGAATAAGTGGATTTACCAAAGATGCAGCTACAGGAAGAGCATGACAAAAAAAATGCAATATTTAGAAAAAAAATGGGACCTAGACTTGCAACATATGATAGAAGAGCATGATTTAAAAATGAAATTATTGAAAGATAATTCGTAGTTATGAAAATAATTCATTGAGTTGAGCACTTTTGACCATACCCGTCATCAGGGATATCAACCTAAAAGGGTTGATATTTCTGATCATTGACATAGTTCCCATTATACAAAGGAATTTAAAAAAAATGTTTCAACAGAAATGTAGCAGTTACTTTTTTTTCAGTTCGGCTCGAGTATTGACGGTGATAAGACGTTAAATTCGAGTTCTCTAAAAGCGGTTGTTAATTTCTACAAATTTGCGTTGATACTTAATATTCACTTAGAAATAATCTATTATAAATGAGTGTACCTCAAGACGGGGATCCACCCGATCCAGGTGAAAATGGTTTTAAAGGTTTCATGAGGGAGGAAATGGAAACTAACTATGACAAATAATCAGATGATATCAATTAATTCATTAATATAGCAAAACATCATTCTGTGAGTAAATTTTCAAATATTACAATTAGTGAATTTTTCGGTAAGGTTAATGAAGTAAAAGCCAAAAAAAAACTAAAATAATTGGAAATACAGAAGACCAAAATAACGAAAATGTTAACAAAAACATATCAGAAATAGATAACATTGCAGTTGTCATTACTGAGGATAAAAAACGTAGAGAATACAAATATAAACATATCGATACGGGACCTTTTTAAATAATTATAGAAAACAAATATGAATCACGCAGAAACGCAATATAAATGGGAGACCCAATTCTAAATAACTGACCTGAACTAGAGAATAAAATAAAACGAATTGATTTAGCAGGAAAACATAAAGTAGAAGTAATATAATTTAATAACTACGAAGCAGCAAATTATTTAAAAGAACAATATTGAAGCATATATACCTAAATTTATTATTTATCGTCAGCGTATAATAAGGGATATCGATAAGGATACATCCGTTGACGATTTAAAAAATAAAATTGAATCATACGACTATAATAATTGTCAGTTTGAAGTCGTAAACATTGAAAGAATAAATCGCGGTGTAAAGGAAAATAATTCTGTAAAATATCCACCAACAAAAAGTGTGATTGTTACATTCAGATCTCAATCATTACCTAAGCAAGTAGTTTTGAATGAAGTAATCTTAAAGGTAATCCCATACATACTAAAAGTTATTTTACGCTATAACTGTAATAGATATTGGCACGTTGGAGGGCAAGTGTCGTAGCAAGCCGCGATGTGTAATTTATGAGGAGCATATAACATCAACTTGTGGAAATTCTTCATTCAATAAGTGTTTCAATTGTGACGGGAATCACTAACCACAGATTTTGATAAATGTCCCGAATTTGATCGTCAAAAGAAGATAAAATTAATTATGTCAGAGAAAATATTTCTTATCAGTATGCAATTAAACTTATACCAAAAAATTCATATGTAAAGGCTAACAAAAACGATCAAATCCATTCCCAACCCACAAATAGTCATTCCAGATTTATTGGCGACATAACATCTCAGTCAACATTCCCATACCTCCCACTATCAAATTCTTCAAATCAGCCCACTACTATCCGGAAAAGTCCATCCTTATCACAGAAATTCACAGTATTAAATTCCCCCAAAACGCCCCAGAACCGTAACTCCAGAACCATTACTAATTGAAAGAAATGCCAATTGTAGACCCCTAGATTCAGATAAATCAAGGGGGAGTATAAGGGGAAAATTTTCCTATCAAAAACATCTTACGGACGAACGAAGTGAAATTGAAGGTATTCACTCAGTGGTAGAATTAGTAATTGATGTTTTGACCCCCAAATCCAGAACCATTACCAATTGGAAGAAATGCCAATTGTAGACCCCTAGATTCAGACAAATCAGGGAGAACTAACTAACTACATACATATTATGTAACTATAGCTTTACTATCTTTAACATGGTTTAAGAGAGAATATTACTATAACTTTACAGGATATAACTGCTCAAGATTTGATCGTGCAGATGGTAAGGCGGGAGTGGCAATGTCGATAGAAAATAATTTATCTTATTCAGAAGTGAATATTCAAAGAGTGCCAAAAATAATGTGTAAATGTATATGTGTTAAGATAGGACACTTGGAAAAAGTATTTATTGTAACAGTTTATATCAAACCACTATCTAAACTAACAACAAATCAAATTGTAACTTTTCTTGATAACATTTCGAAGCCATGTGTTGTTGTTGGAGACTTCAATGCTCATCATCCAGTTTTGGGTTCAGAGGCAGAAGATGCCGATGGAAGAAATCTATCAGAGGCAATCAATATTACTCAGTTATTTTTTCTTAATACATGCACTCCAACTCTTGTAACTAGACCTGGACAAAAAAAAGCGCTATGGACATAACAATATGTTCCCAAGAAGTAAGTCATCTATTTAATTGGGAAGTAATTCAGGACCCTCATGGATCAAATCATCTGCTAATATTAATGAAAATGACAATAGGAGTGGAATCACCTCGGAAGACACACAAAATATGGCAGATAAATAAAACAGACTGGTTTATCTACAAAAACCATTTACAGGCAAATCCAGAGGAGATGATAGATAACAGTTACAATGAATTAATAAAAGATATCAACGAAGCTGCAAACTTAGATATACCAAAATACAATCTACATCAAAAACACAGACCAGAAAAATGCAAGCCCTGGTGGAATTAAGAATGTAATGAGGCGGTTTTGAAACGAAAAGAATTTTTTAATACGATACCAAGGAAATTCAAATTTAAAAAATCTTATGAATTACCAGAATCAAGATGCAATCGTTAAGAAAATCATTAATCAGGTAAAAAGACAAAGTTGGAGAGAATATTGCAATAGCCTAAATAAAAGTAAAGCAATGAAAAAAGTCTGGTCTAAACTAAATAGGTATAAAAACAGAAAACAATCAAATACTTTACCCATAGAACCAGGAGAATGGACAAAAGACTTCTGTGATGCCTTTTGGCCAAAACAATAAGTTTTGATAATATTTGAATAAAAGACATAAATTCCCTTGAAGCTAATTTCAATAAATCATGAATCGTTACATAAATAAGAAGTAGGAAGGTTGCACGTACGAAGTTAAGTTCAGAGCGTGAAATAAACATAAATAGTATTATTTATATTTACTTATGATGAACTTGACTCGTCGTATAAATATGCAAACGATGGTGTTTTAAGAATCATCATTAGTATCATCATCATTATCATTATTATGATTATTACAATTACTATTTATATTCAATGACTATTAATATCAGTGTTTGTGTTAGTACATTATACTACTTAAGTTTAAGTAATAAATAGAACGTATCCCAGTGCTACAGGTAGTTGTTTTATTCCTGTAAGATGTCCCACCGAGTGACCAGGAACACCACCTATTCAGAGTCCCTTCCACACCTATAATCTACCAAGTATCCATCGACGATACATTCATTACACTTCCATAACAAAATATGTCCAAGTTGGGAAAATGAGAAACCTCTGGAAATCTCAGAAGAACAAGATCAGGCTCATCCATTATGCACGCTATAAAGAAAAAGAAGAATACTGCTCCAGGTATTGATAACATTCATTATCCAATGATTCCACAACTTCCTCAGTTAACAACAGATTGACTTCTGAATAATTTCATCAATATTTGGACCAACATGTCTGAAGTACCAGAAATTTGGCATGATAATCTTATAATACCAATTCCTAAACCTGACAAAAACAGAATCAATGCGCAGTCTTATCGACCCATCTCTTGGTTCGTGTGTAATGAAAACCTATGAAAGACTTATCAAAAACAGATTGGAACACTGGCTGAAAAAAATCAATCACTATCAATAATTCAATATGCTTTCAGAAAGGGACGATCAACACAAGAAACACTAGCTGCGCTCACTACAGATATTCAACTAGCTTTTACAAATAATAATTCCATTTCCGCATTATTTTTAGACATAAAAGGAGCTTATGATGCAGTTAAGCAGGCAATACAGCAGACATCTACATCCAAAAATTAATGGGCATATTATTTCATCAAAAACAACATCGTTAGGTATACCTCAAGGAAGTATGTTAAGCCCGATCCTCTTCATTTTATATTCTGCGGATTTTATGGATCATATGCAACCCGAAATTAAAGTGCTACAATTTGCAGACGATTTTTGTGTATGTTCAGGAAAAAGAATAATTGAAAACACAATAAGGGATTTGAATATTGCAATCAATAGTGTGGTTAAATGGACTAACCAAAATGGTTTTAGATATGTCGAGAAAGTTTTATGTTCATTTACGCGGCATCGCTATATACACTATTTCATACAAAACTTCGGTTAAATATTTAGGCATGATACTTAATCAAGTACTATCCTGGAAAGACCATATTCATCATTTAACAAAAAATGTGAAAACGCTATAAATGTTTTGATAGCTTTTTGTAACTCAATATGGGATGCAGATCCCAACATATCACAAATATTTTATAAAGCTTTAATACGTTCTTTTTAGATTATGGGAACACTTTATATGGGAATGCCAGCCAGCCATTTGAAAACTGTCGAAACAATTAAAAACAAATGATTACAGCTATGCTTAGGAGCCTTGAATAGTACACCAATTAATACAGCATTGCTGAAAGGTCTCGCACCAAGGGATTATCTTTGAAACGGATAAAGGGAAAGTTATGAAATTCTAGGACGATGAATGAGACTCTATTCTGCATATTTCAGAGCAAATGTCGAATGTTTTTGACGTCAGCGTTTAGCGTACGGCCGCCAGTTTTACCTTAATTAGTTGCACTTTTCGGTCTACCAGACCTAGGAATATCTTTTACACTACCAGTTTAATTATAGTTATTTACGTAATTAGTGGGATATGGACATTATTAACGCACGCATGTGAAGTTTCCATGATAAGGCCGTAGGCCGAGTCGTGTAATCACATAAGTACGTTAATAATTCCCATCACACGTGTTAAGAACAAAATTTTACTACAACTGTTTATTAGTATTATTAACAGTACCTACCTATATCATGAAATGAACAAAAAATTCAATCCAACGTATTTTTAATAATATCGACTTCAAACATAAGGTACTGTGTATCATATTTTGTGACCATAGCAACAAAGACAAACAAAGCTGTGGAAATAAAATAAATTAATTATGTCATCAAATTGTCAAAGTTGAATGAACAAAAATCTATAAAAATGAGTTCAAGCGAAGACAATCTCCTTTCGGAAATTGAAAATGCAGCTTCCAGTGTTATTTTAAATATTTAATTCTGGTATTACTATATGTCATTATGACACTGAAAATAGTATCAAATCGTACCCGTTATATGACAGTTGTAGATAAAATTTATTTACTAATCTCGTCACTGTAGATCTACGATTGTTTTTTGTTTTATTTTAAAAACCCACAAGTCCAAATAATTAGTAGGTACGGTACAGAAAAGTGAAAACGATATTTTATAGGACATTTTGCAGTAAAGTGATACATTGGGACTATTTTTGGAAAGAGAAAAAAATAAGCTTTTTGTGATGGGTCACACGACCTAGGTTGTCATTCAAAAAAATTCAAGATGGCGGCCGTAAGCTAAACGCTGACGTCAAAAACATTTGACATTTGCTCTAAAATATGCAGAATAGAGTCTCAATCATCGTCTTAGAGTTTCCTAACTTTCCCTTTATCCGTTTCAAAGATAAACCCTTGGTGCCAGACTTTTCAGCAACGCTGTATATACAGTGAATTTAATATACCTAAGGTGTAAAAAACAGTAATAAAAAGACAGTAGAAATAATATACCACTTTTTCCATTTATAATAAGTGCGTGGCAGTGTGAGAGGTGCAGAATTCAGTGATCCATAGTTCACCGAGATGGAAATACTTATATTGAAAAATTTAATCCTTATAAGGTAAGTAAATCAAATAATCAATAAAAATAGTCCCGGAAAGCAATCTCTCAGAATTATAATCGAAGGCAGAGTCCCGTCCGAAAAGAAGGAAAAAGTCCCACAGGTATATTGTCAAGGCAGGTAGATAAATAAAAAGAAATATCACTGAGCCCAATAGTAAAAACTTTAGAAAACGCTTCAGCTGATATTGATGTATCCCTAATTTCTAATTCAACTTATGATTACTGCAGTCTTGATGATAATGTGTCAATTTTTTCTGGAATAGATTCTTCTGAAGATTGCAGGATTCTAGCTCAATTGAACAAATCAGACTCACTTCACTACTGATACCGATGATTATGATATTTTACAAGACTCTTTCATTGTACCCCACAAAACAGTACCTTCTGATTCTAAAAAATCTTCAAGTTTTCAATTAGGAGAATGGTCAATGAGCAACTATATCACTCAGTCCGCTCTGACATCTCTTTTACATATTTTGAATCCTTTGCATTCTGAATTACCTTTGGATGCACGAACTCTTCTGAGAACTGAAAGAATCATAGAGTTGAAAAGTGTACAGCCTAGAGGGTATTTCCCACCTTGGCTTTCAAAACTGCATTGAGAAGCTGCTTAGTGTCAATTCAAGCAGAATAATGTAGAACTAACTGTGAATATTGATGGTTTACCACTCACATTTTTTAGAATCATTCATAGAAGAAGCCACCAATATTATTAACAATATTATTATATATAACGGGCAGCATTTCAAAGAAAAAATAAAGGCTTTCATTTGTTGTGTACCAGCTAAGAGTTTTATAAAGTATACTAGAGGTCATGTTAGTTACAATTCTTGTACCAAATGTACATCAGTTGGTGTTTACCTGAATCGAAGAATGTGTTTTAGAGAAACGAGCAATTTAGCATTGAGAACTGATTCTGATTTTAGGAATAAAATTCATGAACAACATCATACAAGATTAGCCAAGTATAGATATAATTAGGGATTTCCCCAATGAATATATGCACTTGGTTTGTTTAGGTGTAGTTAAAAAACTTATAGTTTCTCTATGAATAGATGGAAATCCTGGTACAAAACTATCTCACCAACAGGTTTCAGCTCTTTCAGATTCATTATTGAAATTCAAATCACAAATTCCTCAAAATTTAACCACAAACAAGATCATTAACAGAAGCCAAACGATGGAGAAGCACAGAATTTAGATTATTTTTATTTGATGTTGGTCCAATTGTTACACATAATGTATTGAGCAGAGACAAATATGTTAATTTTCTATTACATGTTGCCATGACTATATTGGCAAGCGAACAATTTGTTTCCCAAATTGAATATGCAAACACCCTTCTTAAATATTTTGTTATTCCTTCAAAATGATATATGGTGAAGAATATGTGTCACATAATATTCGCAATTTGTTGCATTCAAGTGATGATGTTAAATATTTTGGAAGATTAGATTTATTCAGTGCTTTTCCTTTTGAAAATCACATGCAGTTGGTTAGGAAAGGTGAGAGACCATTACAGCAAATATGTAAAAGAATATTGGAACAACAACAAATTCAACGGCAAATAAGGACTTTTGATCAAGGTGGAAAATATGAATTAATTAATGAACATTTCAGTGGGCCACTGATAGATAGTAATGTGGTTCAACAGTATAAGAAATTGAAATTTTATTCTTATTGTTTTTCTACATATGATGCAGATACTTGTTCAGCCCTCACAGATGTTACCATAATTGTAATTGGAAATTTCGTTTCTCTCAAAAATGTGATTAAAGTTGTTGGTAATAAATTCAAAGTTTTGGAAAATTTTTATCACATACCATGTGAGTCTTCTAAGTTAAAAATCTATAAGGCAAGTTCTCTTGGACCTCTCGAATATTTCAATATAAATGATATAGCTCACAAATGTATGAAATTAACTATTCCCAACGATAAATATGTCATTTTCCATTTATTCACACGAAGGATTAAAATGAATAAATTCTAACGGTCTTATTAATGAACACGGAGTAACCTAAGACTAACTTTATTCTATGCTTGACAGATACGCTATTAATAAACGCATTTTAGACAGGGAATAGGCTACTTTGAGGTTGGTCTGGGAATAACTTTGATAGTAATTTTAATCTAAGGAAATAGGTATTTTAAGCTCGGAATAACCTTCGACTAAACATAATTTTAGTTTTGTTGAACTGTCAATTGTGGTATTATAAATATGTTGTCATATCGTAAATTCAATTTGTCGTTTTTGTATTATCAGTTCATTCAGTTTATTATTATTAATTATGTATATTTACATATTTAAGTATATGTATTGGTTCAGTGAGTAGTAATTATTTTGCGATGGAAGGAAGATATTATTATTCGATGATTTAAGAATGATGGAAGGATTGGAAGAAACAGAGAATAGTCGTCCAAAAAAAAAAAAAATTAAAATTCATAAAATTCGGGATAATTCCTCAAAAACATTGTTAGGAGAGAAGTTTGAAGCTATCAAATCAAAAATAAAATATTTTCATCATTTCCTATTTAATTTTTCCTTTTCTTTTTGTTGCACAAATTTTTCATGTACTTGCGTTGTATAGTAATCTGGAGTTCCTCCTCAGCACGCCTTTTTTATTTCTTCAATTTGCATGTGAATTTCATGCAAAAATCGGAAATACTACTTTCAACACAAAATACAAACAGAGATGATAATAATGAGATAACTTGCTATTTTTGAAATTAATGAACAGAGCACTGGCACATGTCACATTAAAAAACAGAACAGATGTCACCATAACGTCACGTTATTGGTCAATTCCTACCATAAAACTGTAAATCTTCCTTAACTCATGTCCTAATCCAGTAATAAGGATAGAGTAACTATTACCTCCTTAGTCGGAGTTTATTAATAGCAATTGTATTACTTCTTTACACCGACGCTATTCTCAGAGTCTCTCTTAGTCTCTGACTAATCTAAGAGTGAGGGCGGAGTAAAAATTTTTTATTAATAAGACAGATAAACATTTGTTCGTTCTCATAGCAATAAAAAGTGTATTTCAACTCCACTATTTCATTTAGGGTCAGCAGCCTACCTGACATTATCTAAGATGGATTGTTTACCGATATATTGACATTTTTGGTTTATAGGATATCCCACACACAGTTAATAATTTTTTTTATGTCTGCTTATGCTGGGGAAATAATCCAACAAAATACTTGGAGTATTGTGAAGTTCATTAATGAAGATATGGTGGAAGCAGTGCCAACTATATGATTACTGGGAAACAGCTGCTATTGGCCCCCATATACTAGGGAAAAATTGAACAAGTCAATTAGGAGATTGAAACCACCAAATACTTGTTGGCTCCAACATTCCATAGACTTTTTTCGGAATGGAACATATGGTGAGTTGAAAAGTTGAAACATTCCATATAATCATATAAATTTTTATTAGGAATATAGCAAATAATTTATTGACAATTATGCTACAGCAAGAAATAAATGTAAGCTAGCTGAAAATTCTAGTGATTTGAATTCAGAAGTGGAAGAATTGGAAACTGGACAAAAAAGGAAGGTAAGAAGAGAAAAACCCATCGTTTCTTCATCAACAGATGATGAGTCCTAAGGAGAAAAAGATACTGGTGGTTTGCCAGCAACCCCAAACCTCAACAATGTTGTTGGAAAGAACAGTGTTATCAAGCAAAACAAGAAGATAAAAGAAAAGCCAACGATGATGAAAGTTTTCAGACCATTACATTTGACCTGCAGAGTGTACTACAACTACCGTCATCAGACGTAGGACAATTATATTATAGCAGAAAGTTATGCGTATATAATTTAACTATTTATGAAGGGGGAAAAGAAAATAAAGGTTTTTGTTGGAACGAATTGAATGGAAAGAGGGGATCTAATGAAATCGCAACTATTCTAACAAAGTATATAGAGAGGCTCCCCAAAAACATAACACATTTATCTATGTTCTCTGACACTTGCGGGGGTCAGAACCGAAACCAGAACGTAGCAGCAGCAATGCTTTATTGTGTTCAAAATCATGCGACAATGGAAACAATTGAGCATAAATTTCTGGAATCTATTGAGAAGGAGAAAAAGAATAGATCAGTTTTTGTAATGAAAGATTGGAAGGAAAAATTTCAGAAGTGCACGAACAAAAAACAAGTCAAATAAAAACCCCTATGAAGTCATCAAAGTGAAGTACACAGAGTTTTTCGATTTTCAAGACCTTGCATTGAATATGATTAAGAATAGGAACATAGATGAGGATGGAAATAAGGTAGAGTGGTTGAAGATAAAATGTCTCAAATATGAAAAAGGTAGTCCAGATCACATTTATTATAAATATAGTCACTTTTCTGGCTTCAAACGAATCAAAATTAAAGGAAAAGGCAGGAGTCGCCAAAAGCCCCATGCTATCAAATCCGCTTACTCTCATCAACTACCAATTACTGATAAGAAGAAGAAAGATCTCTGCGATTCGTCTATAATACCTGAAGAATTGCATGCTTGGTATAGGTCATTGCCTACTAAATCAGATGAGCATGAAGAAGAACTAGCAGCTGAACCGGCAGTTGATGAATCGGATGATGAGGAAATGTGACTTTTTTTATATGAGCTTCACTCAGGAGTATTTTTGTGCATATTCATGTATATTTTGTTATAAATAAAGACCTACATTTCACTGATTAACTGCTGGATTTCCTCACTAAGTGGTGCACCTTTTATAATATAGTAGAAGTAAAATTCATTGAGTACGAAAATCCCATTTTTTCAAAGGATTTTCATAAATTTTCACTTAATACATAGGCATGTCTACTGATAACAACAACTTCTTTCATATTATGTTAAATGTTGATACATCACAAAGTTTTCCGATTTTTGGCAACAAATTACGTTATAATGCTCAATATTTCATAATTCGAAAAATGCGACTTAGTGACTTTTACCTCTAAACCAACGATATACAGACATCAAATTCTGCTGAAAAACATATGTGGTGATATATAAGAAAGACCAAAAAGTTTCAATCTGGGAGGACCTCCAGATGTAGGGGAATCCTCTATTTTTGTCACATTCCTTTTTTTCCCAGTTGATTCTGATGATGTGATGAAAGATCTCAACATATTCCTTGGGAATAGATAAAATTTCAATTTGGCTGTAAGTACTGAATTTAAATATGTTATTTGTAGCCTCTCTTCAATGTTGTGAAGCAGCTCTCAAAAGTTGGAGAGAACAATGCTTATGATTTTGTGAAGAGGTGTATTAACATGCTGCTTACAAACCACTATGGGAATCAGTATAGCTGGTTGGGGGCAAAAAAAAGTTCTGTGACCAGAAAATGGCTGAATTACTTTTTGGTAAGTGAACAAACAGCATGCACTCTATGTTATGCAAATCATTCGTCAAAAAATATTCCATTGAAAGTATACTGCAACTGATTCGAAAATGATAATTTTGGTTTGGTTGGATCCTCACAGATTTACCCTGGAAAAAACATTTTTCGTTGACATATTAAAAAAACTTGACTTTATTTATTGGTTTTTGTTAAATCTTCAATCAAGACCTGGCAATTTAATTTAGCAAAAAGTTGACAACCCCTTCCTTTAATTTATGTAAAATTATTTGTTTCATTGTAGTTGCTGCAGACAAGAGCACGAAGTCGATTGATAGAAAGAACACAGAGGAGTCAATAAAAAATTGGTTGCGACGAGCTGAGGAAAGGTGTACCAATGATGAAAAAAAAATCAATATTTAGTTTGATAGGAATTTATTTTTCATGCTAGGTATAGTTTTTGTTCCAAAGAATAAATTTTTTAGTTTGACAGAATTGAGCCAATTGTTTTTATGTTATAGTTTTTATGGAGAGTTTCACTTTTTGTATTCGAATTAAAAGTTTTATGAAAGAAAATGAGGCTTTGTTTTCAATTGGGTTTTGGCAATATTCGGTCCATAATATGCTGATTATTGATATCCATTAGATATACAAAAATGATACACTGTCACATCCCATGGACGCCCATAGGGTATTCATTATAGCTATACACAAGATATCCTTCAAGGATGTCCATAGGTTATCCATCATGGATATTCATAAGATATCCAAAAAGATCACACTGTCACATCTCATGGATATCCATAAGATATACTAGATCCTTCAACGGATATCTTTCGGACATCCAAGATATCCATCATGGATATCCTTAGTATATCCATGAGATGTATGTGTGCTATCTGGGTATGCTATGGTCTGGTAACTCCAGCTGCTACCTACTACCTTCCAGCTGATTACTACAACTACAGAGCGGAGTACCATCTGTGGGTAGCCCCACCAGAACTTCAAGACATTTGTAAATGACCTAACCTTTCCAGTTCATACATCGATTGTCAAGTCTAGACATCATCCTTTCTGTACCGGCTAATTAGTGACAATATAACTTATTAACACTTGGGAAGTTAACCTTACCGTACAGTTTATCTGGACTCCATTCAGACTTGATTTTGTGAATTCTTCCATTAACTGAGTCAAGTGCATCAAGGTGTAGTTATAGTATATCTTGTAGAGTCCGTCCTATACTGGCTCACAGCATAAATAATTCATTATCTGAAACAGATGTTTATCTTTAATTAAATAGTTGTGAGTTAGATATCTCAAGATAAATATCACCTTGCAAACAAAGTATCCATGAGCTAATCGTAATAGAATACTTTCGTAGAAACAAATGTAATCCCAGAAGTATACTTGTGCGGAATCTTCTTCAAGCTTTCCATTTTAATATTGTTAATATTCACTTCACTGGTTTAACTTACAAGGCAAGCCAAGTGTCATGTCGGGGTTTTCTTCCTTAACTGGTTGAAATAACACCACTCGTTCTTATTATTTATTTTACATGCAACACTAAAGTTATGAACTTGGAGTTCCCACAATATAGCTGACGTTGCTAAATCAAGAGCGTTCCCCCACTTGGAGATAACGCTGAACAAAACCAGGCGCGAGCCGGCATTTCCAGCTTTTTAACTTGTAACATTTATAATAACACATCTATTGTTTTGTTCCGTTAATAAAGTTCCGCTGTTCTAATTATTTGAATTTTTTTTAAAAACGAACTTTTCACGAGTGAACTTAAAATTCTAATACAAATACATTCATTTTTCACACTATTTATGGTTCTACCGACGTTACTCGTGGTCGCCGCTCATCTCTCATCTTTTTGGCGCCCGAGGTCCGAGAGCACAGTTGGAATTTACAATGTTGCAACTGTGACAAAATAATACTTAAATTTAGAGAAACATAAACTCAAACATATTCCCCCCCTTGAAAGGCCAGCAAACCAAAATTGTTTATTATTTGGAAACAACGATATTTTTATTACCGATCGATTAATGACATCGTTTTTTGTCTTAACGGACACCACTCGCACTACTTTGTCTTTCCCTGGATGAACTTCGAATATTCTTCCTACATGCCAAAGCATGGAAGGAACGTTATATTCCTTTAATAGGACAAGGGAGTTGATGCGGTTCTGATTGATGTTCAGCTGCCATTTGCTACTCTGCTGCATATGATGCAGGTATTCTTTTCTCCATCGAGTCCAAAAGGGCTGACCCATGAGTTGGAGATGCTGGTATCTTTGACTGTTATTAACTTTTTCTTGAGATAAGTTTCGTTCTGCCGTGAGCTCTTGTCCGATTGGGAAGTGAGCGGGCGTGATTGCACAATTGTCATTAGGGTCGGAAGACATGGGAAACAGTGGCCTTGATTTCAATATTGTCTCAATTTGAGTGATTAAGGTATAAAACTCTTCATAACATTAATGCCTACCGTTCAAAACGCGCTTTAAATGATGTTTGCATGACTTCACGGCTGCTTCATGCAGACCGCCAAAGTGCGGTGATAGGGATGGCATGAAATGCCATTTAATATTAGAATGTACCACGTAGTTTTAAACACCAGTGGATTGGATAAATTTTTTGACTGAAATTAAATTATTATTACATTCCACGAAACACCTCCGCGTTGACCCTGGTCCCTTTTCGTTCCGTGGTGAGTACCTCCTTAACCCACTCCATTTCCTCTCCTTTTTCTGCCAGCATCGGATACCTATCCCTAAACATCTTCTGTATCCCCTTCTCCATTCCACTGTCCTCCTTAGTCACCCACACCACTTTTATCTTTTCCTCCCCTAGAATAGGATTTCCCACTTTCACCTCTATTCCCTCCCGTTTCTTGTCCTCCCAGTCCCTATTTCTAATCTCATTCCATCCATCCCAGTCTCTTTTTCCGTTAGTACCGTTATCACTGTAAACATACGTGCAAAAACCTCTTCGTGGTACAAATCGCTTCAAAAGACCAACACCCGTATTCATAGTCGTTCTCTAGCGACTCGCCAAAGTCTATTCAG
>CAJUYG010001875.1:13057-26160 GCA_910591675.1 Galerucella calmariensis | reverse complement strand
TATATTGTGGAGTCATTTAGAAACAGTTAGTTTCATTTAAAACCATATGATGAGTAGATTCCACGAAGTGAGGGTTTATACCGATTGGGAAATCTGCTTTGGAACCTATCTGTGATAAAGATTTGATCTCATATCTCTAAGATTATTTGGCGTAATGCTGGCACAAACGTTCTGTATTTTCACCCTCAATTCACTTAAATTATTAGCTCTTTCAAATGCATGCTGGTAAATGGTATTATTTTCAAATACAATGGCATGCGCTTCCAACGTGATCAACGTTTGTAGCGAAAAGACCTAGTAATAGCAGTTTAAATGTGAATTCTATCTGTAAAACACAGTGTTGCCAAGTGAAAGTGTTTTGTTTTAGCTATTGTGCATGACTTCGAAAAAAAGTCAACGAAAACGAGAGAAAAATATCATTTGTACAAATTAATCTGCGCTTCTGGCAATAGCGGTTGAAATAGTAGGGCAATGAGCATTCGTTCACTATCGGAAATAGAACCACACCCAACTGGAATTAAATACACGCGTCGATAACCATTCGATGACCGCGTATAATTATCTTTCTCTCTCATTCAGCTGTTTCTCTGTCGTACTTGTGTAAGGTGTAAGGTTCCGAAGCACCTTACGCACACTGTACAGTTAACTCACCAAATACTTGTTGGCTCCAACATTCCATAGACATTTTTCGGAATGGAACATATGGTGAGTTGAAAAGTTGAAACATTCCATATAATCATATAAATTTTTATTAGGAATATAGCAAATAATTTATTGACAATTATGCTACAGCAAGAAATAAATGTAAGCTAGCTGAAAATTCTAGTGATTTGAATTCAGAAGTGGAAGAATTGAAAACTGGACAAAAAAGGAAGGTAAGAAGAGAAAAACCCATCGTTTCTTCATCAACAGATGATGAGTCCTAAGGAGAAAAAGATACTGGTAGTTTGCCAGCACCCCCAAACCTCATCAATGTTGTTGATGGGTGTCAAAATAATGGAATTTCACAATATCATCACACTGAACTGCCTACTGGAGTATCTCGGTGTTTTTTATCAAAAGAAAATGAAAAAATAATTGATGCTGGAACCAACGAAACCAAAAGTTGTTCCTACTGTGAAAAGAATGGTGAGAATGTACAGAATAAATTGTTTCATATTATCAAAACAATTATACCTGTAATATTTTGGTTTTTTCCAGGTGAAACTTTAAAGAATATATACAGACATCAAATTCTGCTGAAAAACATATGTGGTGATATATAAGAAAGACTAAAAAGTTTCAATCTGGGAGGACCACCAGATGTAGGGGAATCCTCTATTTTTGTCACATTCCCTTTTTTCCCAGTTGATTCTGATGATGTGATGAAAGATCTCAACATATTCCTTGGGAATAGAGAAAATTTCAATTTGGCTGTAAGTACTGAATTTAAATATTTTATTTGTAGCCTCTCTTCAATGTTGTGAAGCAGCTCTCAAAAGTTGGAGAGAACAATGCTTATGATTTTGTGAAGAGGTGTATGAACATGCTGCTTACGAACCACTATGGGAATCAGTATAGCTGGTTGGGGGCAAAAAAAAAGTTCTGTGACCAGAAAATGGCTGAATTACTTTTTGGTAAGTGAACAAACAGCATGCACTCCATGTAATGCAAATCATTCGTCAAAAAATATTCCATTGAAAGTATATTGCAACTGATTCGAAAATGATAGTTTTGGTTTGGTTGGATGCTCACAGATTTACCCTGGAAAAAACATTTTTCGTTGACATATTGAAAAAACTTGACTTTATTGGTTTTTGTTAAATCTTCAATCACGACCTGGCAATTTAATTTAGCAAAAAGTTGACAACCCCTTCCTTTGATTTATTTAAAATATTTGTTTCATTGCAGTTGCTGCAGACAAGAGCACGAAGTCGATTGATAGAAAGAACACAGAGGAGTCAATAAAAAATTGGTTGCGACGTGCCAAGGAAAGGTGTACCAATGATGAGAAAAAAAATCAATATTTAGTTTGATAGGAATTTATTTTTTCATGCTAGGTATAGTTTTTTTTTCAAAAATCCTAAGCTGGATGTACACTGCCATAGTGAGACCAATCATCACTTATGGAGCCATTGCCTGGTGTAGTAGAACTAGCCTATTGACGACGAGAGAAAACCTCTCCAAAATTCAAAGACTAGCCTGTATATGCATTACAGGAGCAATGAGAACATGCCCAACGGCAGCCATGGAAGTGATTCTCAACCTCACCCCTTTACATATGGTGGTGGAAAGTGTTGCAGAAAAAACAAGATACAGACTAAGTAGAGAGGAAATCATTAAAAAAAACACCTCCTCATTTCTTAGAATTCAGACAACCTGGGACATGCCACAAGACGGTATGATGAAAAAATATAACTTTTCAAAGAAATTCGTTACGGAAATGAGCAACAAGAAGGAATGGGATCCAAATACCATTACCAGACTTGGAAAGAATGCCATTCAATGGTATACAGACGGCTCAAAAGCAATAGAAGGAACTGGGATAGGAGTGTTCGGGCCAGGAACCAAACACTCTGAAAGCTTGGGAAAAACCCCAAGTATCTTTCAAGCGGAAATCCACGCCATAAGAAAGTGTGCCCAGTTCAATATTGATAAAGGATACAGAAGACAAAGGATTATCATAATGTCGGATAGTCAAGCAGCCATTAAGGCACTGAGCTCTTGTGTAATCAGTTCCAAAATGGTGTGGGAATGCCTAGACAAACTCAATGAACTAGGCGAGAACAACATAGTCACCTTACTATGGATTCCAGGACACACTGGAATAGAAGGAAATGAAATAGCAGATGAACTAGCAAAGAGGGGGACTGAAATACCTTTCTGGGGGCCCGAACCCTTTTGCGGAATCAGCTCCAATGTAATATTGGAAGAAATTAGTAAAGCCGAGAAAAAGAGAAGATCTGACCATTGGAAAGATCTAGTAGGGCTTATACAATCAAAGACTCTTCTGGGTGACTACAACCTGTTGAGATCAAAAGAATGCATAAGTCAAAGTAAAACTGCGCTAAGAGTTTTGACAGGGATCCTAACGGGACATTGTCGCCTGAATGGGCACCTGAAAAAGCTCAAAATAGTGGAGGAAGAAGAATGCAGATTTTGTGGAATGGAAGAAGAAACCTCCATCCACATACTTTCCAACTGCACAGTACTCCAGAATCCTAGAGCACAGCACCTGGGAGATTACTGGATAGAAGAGGAACATTTGCCTAAGTTGAAGCCTGCAGACATCCTAAAATTCCTCAGGGAAATAGGACTAAAGGAACTACTAGTTTCTGAGACTCTCCTCAGAAACTGAGTAGAAGTAAGGGGACACAATAGACCTTTCAGGTCTCAGTGAATGTCACCCCAAAAATCACACATACATACACATAGGTATAGTTTTTGTTCCGAAGAATAAATTTTTTAGTTTGATAGAATTAAGCCAATTGTTTTTATATTATAGTTTTTATGGAGAGTTTCACTTTTTGTATTCGAATGAAAAGTTTTATGAAAGAAAAAGAGGCTTTGTTTTCAATTGGGTTTTGGCAATATTCGGTCCATAATATGCTGATTATGGATATCCATTAGATATCCGAAAATGATACACTATAACATCCCATGGACGCCCATAGGATATTCATTATAGTCATACACAAGATATCCTTCAAGGATGTCCATAGGTTATCCATCTTGGATATTCATAAGATATCCAAAAAGATCACATTGTCACATCTCATGGATATCCATAAGATATACTAGATCCTTCAACGGATATCTTTCGGATATCCAAGATATCCATCATGGATATCCATAGTATATCCATGAGATGTATGTGTGCTATCTGGGTATGCTATGGTCTGGTAACTCCAGCTGCTACCTACTACCTTCCAGCTGATTACTACAACTACAGAGCGGAGTAGCATCTGAGGGTAGCCCCACCAGAACTTCAAGACATTTGTTAACACAAGTAAGACCTTTCCAGTTCATACATTGATTGTCAAGTCTAGACATCATCCTTTCTGTACCGGCTAATTAGTGACAATATAACTTATTAACACTTGGGAAGTTAACCTTACCGTACAGTTTATCTGGACTCCATTCAGACTTGATTTTGTGAATTCTTCCATTAACTGAATCAAGTGCATCAAGGTGTAGTTATAGTATATCTTGTAGAGTCCGTCCTATACTGGTTCACAGCATAAATAATTCATTATCTGAAACAGATGTTTATCTTTAATTAAATAGTTGTGAGTTAGATATCTCAAGATAAATATCACCTTGGAAACAAAGTATCCATGAGCTAATCGTAATAGAATACTTCCGTAGAAACAAATGTAATCCCAGAAGTATACTTGTGCGGAATCTTCTTCAAGCTTTCCATTTTAATATTGTTAATATTCACTTCACTGGTTTAACTTACAAGGCAAGCCAAGTGTCATGTCGGGGTTTTCTTCCTTAACTGGTTGAAATAACACCACTCGTTCTTATTATTTATTTTACATGCAACACTAATACAAATACATTTATTTTTTCTACACTATTTATGGTTCTACCGGCGTTACTCGTGGTCGCCGCTTATCTCTCAGCTTTTTGGCGCCCGAGGTCCGAGAGCACAGTTGGAATTTACAATGTTGCAACTGTGACAAAATAATACTTAAATTTAGAGAAACATAAACTCAAACATATTCCCCCCCTTGAAAGGCCAGCAAACCAAAATTGTTTATTATTTGGAAACAACGATATTTTTATTACCGATCGATTAACGACACCGTTTTTTGTCTTAACGGACACCACTCGCACTACTTTGTCTTTCCCTGGATGAACTTCGAATATTCTTCCTACAGGCCAAAGCATGGAAGGAACGTTATCTTCCTTTAATAGGACAAGGGGGTTGATGCGATAGTTCTGATTGATGTTCAGCTGCCATTTGCTCCTCTGTTGCACATGATGCAGGTATTCTTTTCTCCATCGAGTCCAAAAGGGCTGACCCATGAGTTGGAGATGCTGGTATCTTTGACTGTAATTAACTTTTTCTTGAGATAAGTTTCGTTCTGCCGTGAGCTCTTGTTCGATTAGGAAGTGAGCGGGCGTGATTGCACAAAGGTCATTAGGGTCGGAAGACATGGGAAACAGTGGCCTTGAGTTCAATATTGCCTCAATTTGAGTGATTATAAAATATAAAACTCTTCATAACATAAATGCCTACCGTTCAAAACGCGCTTTAAATGATGTTTGCATGACTTCACGGCTGCTTCATGCAGACCGCCAAAGTGCGGTGATAGGGATGGCATGAAATGCCATTTAATATTAGAATGTACCACGTAGTTTTAAACACCAGTGGATTCGATAAATTTTTTGACTGAAATTAAATTATTATTACATTCCACGAAACACCTCCGCGTTGACCCTGGTCCCTTTTCGTTCCGTGGTGAGTACCTCCTTAACCCACTCCATTTCCTCTCCTTTTTCTGCCAGCATCGGATACCTATCCCTAAACATCTTCTGTATCCCCTTCTCCATTCCACTGTCCTCCTTAGTCACCCACACCACTTTTATCTTTTCCTCCCCTAGAATAGGATTTCCCACTTTCACCTCTATTCCCTCCCGTTTCTTGTCCTCCCAGTCCCTATTTCTAATCTCATTCCATCCTTCCCAGTCTCTTTTTCCGTTAGTACCGTTATCACTGTAAACATACGAGCAAAAACCTCTTCGTGGTACAAATCGCTTCAAAAGACTAACACCCGTATTCATAGTCGTTCTCTAGCGACTCGCCAAAGTCTATTCAGCGGCGAATGCTCATTTTGTCTTTTATAGACGGCGTATTGCTGAATGTTACATGCGCATTAAAATAGTTTTCGGCGATCCGTCGAATACGCGAAATATATGCTCCAGCGCCCCGCTAGAGTTAAATTGTTTATCAAAGGGTAAAAATGGAAAACGATTTACATGCAATACGTGCTATTAATGAAGATTTTAATGCTCTAAATGACGTGTATTATCGGATACCGAAAAGATATATTAGAGATATGGCCAATCCCCTAGAATTCTATACAAATACAAATTTAGAATTCAAACTTCTATATCGTTTTGAAAAAAACACTGTAATGGAGTGTATAATGCCTTAAATTCAATGGCCACATTTTATTAATAATAGAGGACTACCACTACCACCCATAATATCACTACTTGCAACTTTACGATTTTATAGTACAAGTAATTTTCAGGTATGTAATCATATTTTTTTATAAAATGCAATACAAATAATTTATATTTTATTTAAGATTGTTTGTGGTGACTTAAGGGGAATTTCACAACCCTCTATTAGTAGAACAGTTTCATTTGTATCCAGACAAATAGCTTCAAATTGTCGACGTTTTGTTAAATTTCCGTCAGGAGAGCAAATTAATCTTAATAGAAATATGTTTTTTGAGATTGCACAATTTCCAGATGTAGCTGGATGTATTGATTGCACGCATGTGCGAATACGAAATCCAGGAGGACCTTTGGCAGAAGTATTTAGAAATAGAAAGCGATATTTTTCTATAAATGTTCAAGTAGTGTGTGGACCAAACCTGGAAATGTTCGATATTGTTGCAAGATGGCCAGGAAGGGAACATGATTCCACAATATTCAACTTTAGTTCAGTACGGTACATTCGCCATTTTTAAGCCGTGTTTCTGACAAGACTCAACAAGACTGGCAAACGTTTGTAAAACGATCAGTACATAAGTTCTGCGGCGATTCGTCACTTAGCGTATAGACAGCGATGCCACTATGGAATGGATGCCAGCGGCGAATCGCTGGCGCAGCGCCAGTTGACAAGTTGTTGACGAATCGCCAGGAGAACGACTATGAATACGAGTGTAAGAAATCCGTCACCAGTTAGGTCGGTAATGACATCAATGTGTACGGCCTTAGTCGCCAGGCAAACCAAAATACAGACGTATTCTTTGATGAATTTATCAGAGCTAGTTTCACCATATTTGAGATATGCATAATTTGAGTTATTCAACCTACCACCAACTCTAATTATGCCGTCCTGATCAATGAATGGACATAAAGATTTCAGCTTACTTTTAGAAGATGCCTCCTCTTTATTTTTCAAATCGTGAAAATCTATTGAGAAGCTCTAAGACTGAACTAATTTAACTGATACCAATTCGCATTTGCGAATTCCTGAAAAACTCAACCTCCCTCTACTTCTTTTTTCTCCTGGTAGTTTCAAATTATCAACAAACCTTGAACAATATGCTGGGATCCGAACCATCTTACTAAAACTTGAAAACATTTCAAATATTCCGTAACTAAAAACTTGAGTAGACAAAGTTATTTTTGCACTGGTTTGGACTCTGGAATATGTTGAGTGGATCGCTTAAAATTGACAATATTAGTGTTTTCTGGCCATTTTTCGAATTCAATAAAAAAATTCGGACCGTGCAGCCATAACGAGGAGGTGATTAAATTTTTCATGCTGGAACTACGCGATATTATATCTGCTGGATTCTTGTCAGAAGAAATGTAATTCCAGTCTTCGATGTTTGTCAATTGTTGAATTTCCACGACGCGATTGGCAACAAACGTTTTCCATCGTTTTGGTTCGGCAGATATCAGACAAGTTTGTTGTATGTTCAATTTTAAAGCATCTTTACATTTAGCCATTAATTTAGCTAATAAAAGAGCTCCGGAAAGCTCCAATCGCGGCAATGAAATTGATTTCAAAGGGCTAAATCGTGACTTGGCACAAAGCAAATGAATCTCGACTTTATTGTTCACGCTGATTGAACGAAGGTAAATACAACAGGCATATGCCTTTTCACTCGCGTCCGAAAAACCGTGAATTTCGATGACCTTTGGCTCCTTGACTCCTTGAGGACGTGACGTGAAATATGCAAAGAACCAACCTGAGATAATTCGTTTCTTACATCCAACCATTCTGTGTATAATTCATTGGGAAGACTTTCATCCAAGTCGAGTCGCAGTTGTCAGAGTTTTTGGATTATCAGTTTAGCTCGTATCGTCAACAGACCTAATATACCGAGTGGATCAGAAATCCTTGCTATAAATGATAGTGGCTCTATCATTTTCGATTAAGAGGTTTTGAGAATTATATTCGAATTTATAGAGATTCGGTATCCAAGAGACACCTGAAGTTTCGATACTTGAATCATCCGTGATTGAATATTTATTGTTAACATTACAGTGTCTATTTATACCATGAACTATTTCGCGATTGTTTGATTGAAATTTTCTCAATTCGAATCCATATTCGGATAAAATTGCGGAAATATTTTGTCTCATTTTTGTAAGTAAGTCTTATGCTCCTGTAAGGAGATCATCAACGTAAAAATCAGATGCAATTATGTCGCTTTCTAAGGAGTAATTTTCAGCTGTATTGTGAGATATTTGTAGCAAACAACGCGAAGAAAGAAACGAGGCTGACGCTGTGCCATAGGTGACCGTGTTGAGTTGGAAATGTTCAACTTTTTCCTGTGATGAGTTTCGCCAGACTATTCGCTGCAAATTTCTTTTGATTCCATCAATTAATACTTGTCTGTACATCTCAGTCAAATCACCGATAAGAACGGAATTATGTTTTCTGAATCTTAATAAAATTGAGAACAAATCATTTTGGATTGTAGGACCGACTTTTGAAACATTATTTAATGAAAGATTTGTGGATGACTTGCAAGCAGCATCGGAAACAACCCTTAGTTTAGTTGTTGTGCTATCGGGTTTTTCAACATAGTGGTGCGAAATATAATATATAGGAGTTTTCGAAGAAATGCCGCGAGGTATTTCCGTCATGTGACCTAAAGTTTGGTATTCTTGCATGAAGGAAGCGTAAGACTTCAGTATTTCGGGATTTTTCGCTAATCTTTTTCCCATAGATTATAGCCTATTTAACGCGGACTGTTCGGAATCACCTAAATTTGAGAAATTATCCTTTAAAGGAGATTCGACAATAAACGTACCTGTTTCATCTCGACGTGTATTCTTTTGAAAATGCATCTCACAATCCATTTCTTCTTAAGTCATTAACGAGCGTGGATTAGGATTGATCTCTCTGATGAGCCAGAATTTTTCTAAGCTATCGTCCAAAGAATCCTCAACAAAAAAGCAATTTGATAACATGACCTCAGATTTGCCAAGTTTACCTTGACCGCATGGCACCTGACCCGATACTATCCACCCGAGTACTGTTTTTTGTATGATTGGCAAGTTTTTTCCCAATTTATTTGTCCAATGCAAAGTAAATCAAAGAAAACCTCTACGCCCAATAACATGTCAATTTCCACGGGAACATTGAAATCTGGGTCTGCCGGTGGCAGATCGTCAGGAATATTTAAGTTTGATGTATTAAAATATCGTCGGGTTACTGCAAGAACCAGATAAGTCACATATTCTACTTTCCGAGTTTTTGGCGCTTTAAACTTAAAAATGATATGAACAATCAGTTTATAGGAATGGAGAACATTTTATTGCACATTACCTTGTTAATAAACTTCATTATTATGAACAAAGCTAAAGTGATTGAAAAAACTGGATATAATTTTTTTTATAAACAAAAAACAACACTTATCCCATTTTGGTTGTCAAAATTCAGACATATAAAGTATTTGAGCTCATTCGGTCAATCCATCCTCTGGATCAGTATCTTCTTCTGCTGGTTCTGGAACTAAATCTTTTGCGTCTTTTGATGTGGGCAATGATTTATAGCAGAAATGGAAGTCTTTGGGAATCACTTCACTTTTACAAAGCTTCAACAAGTCTGCTTTTTTCGAGATCGTAATAGGCTCGGGATTATTGAATGCTTTGGAAGGTTTAGAGCTGCTCAAATTGGGAGGGCGGCCTTTACCTAGTACACTAATTTCCATGTATTCTGATGTATGATCGTATCGATATTGAAGAACCCAGGGTTTACGTTTAAGGTACCTAAAACACTTGACTTTCAACCAGTTCATTTTTTCGCCAGAGGTGTTTTTAAGTTTGTTTTTTATTATTAGTTGTGATAATTTTTCTAGGTCAATGAAATCACCAAATTTTAATTCAACAACATTGTAGGGTTTTTTATTTGATCTAGATGTCCTAGCCATACGAAATATCGTCATCCAGTCGTGGATGGTGTAAACTGGTACATGTTTTTTCGCCTATTCAATTGAGCTATGCATACTATCAACTTCCATGTAACTGTGACCACTTTCCAAAAACTTTTGCTCTATGACATTCACATTAGGGTTTATTCGAACTAGATAAAGCAAGAGTGCACTGATGTTTTTGCGATTTTGCCCGCTGCAAGTATCTGAAAACAGGGATACTTCAGACACTGTTTCAGAGAGCTGCTCGATGTACTTATATAAACAAGTGCCGATTTCCAAACTCAGCCTTTTTCCATTTGTCTCAGTCCAAACGTAGCAAAATGCATTATTTGGTGGTGCCATTTGATAAATTGTAAGATTATAGGTGCACAGTTTCCTAGTGTAATACATAGGACTCACATCACTACTAGGAAGTTGTAGAACGCCCTGTAGATCAAATGTGGAACATACAAAGGTCTTATCATCCAAAGCTCTCTCCTTATCCTTAATTTTGGCAACATAGCAATCTTCTTTTCTTGAAACGTGACTTTGATAATTATTCTCTAATTGTTCCCTTTTTTTCTGATCTTTGCAAGTTTTATACTGCATGCAAATCTGACACTGATCTTTCTTTGGAGCAAAGAATGAATAATTGTAATTTTTACAAAATATCCTTCTGTAAGTTATGAGTGAGACTGGCACTGAACCGTCTCTTTAACATTCTTGTTGGTACAGACAATGCATTTTTGCTATGCTTAACTTGGAATCTAGATATTGTCACTTAGTAGATTTTCGGGTGTGGTGCGATTCCATAACTGGAAAACTCTCAATATGAGCTTTTACCTTTTCATATTCTTCAGGTTTGGTTTTATTGTGAGGTTCCTTTTTGCCTCTTTTATCCTGACCGCAAAATAACCGTCCTTCTCCTTTGTTCTTGAAGGCATGTTCTATCACCTCCTTGCTTATGCAAAGTGTTTTAATGAAAAAACTTTCACTTACTCTTACTCTTGAGTCACTTGAGTCGAGAAAAAAGCTTTTAGAGTCTTCCCTTGGCTTTTTCTTGCTGGTACGATTGGCTTTACGTCTTTCAGGAACCCTACTTTCAACATTGTTTGAAATAAAATCTTTCCTTCTGTTAAAATCACAGCTCCAATAATTTTTACATATTGTTAATCTATTTTCTTCAGAAAACTTATCTGTACATTTAAAACGGCATTTTGAGCAATCAATGTGTTTTGGCGCCTTAGCTTCGATTTTTCTACGCTTTGCTAAATTTTTCTTCCACTGATTAGGTTCAGATTTCTTCCAACGGGTTCTCTTTTCCAAAGGGTTTTCCATAACTTCCGGAATATTCGTTGTAATGTCGTTGCTATTCGCAGGTGCTGTATGCAGCTCCTCATCCGAGCTTTCTGACGTGGAACTGTCAGGAATATAATCTTTGTCCTTAACTGAGCAATCGGAATCCTCAAGCAAATCTCGTAATGCACAAGCGAAGCGCTCTTGATCGCAATCTAGTTCGGATGACATCATTTTGTCTAAAGCACCATCAGTTGTCGAGGGACCAGCTATTTCATACTCTTTGAAATGTTCCGTGTCGGTTGACATTACGCATTTACTTCTTATACCAGAATCAGCTACCACATGCAGGGGAAAAGGCGAAGGGTCACATGTGATATTCTCTTGATATTCTCCTATAAAAAAAACAATATAAAATAATAGACATAACTCTTGTTGTCCAAAAACTAATTAAAATAACTAGAAGCAAGCACTTTTTAATCGCCTGTATTTTATGACAAACTTTCTTGAGAGTTTGTTGATGTTTATAGGGTCTCAGTTAGATTTAGTTCATAGTGGGCACCTGTATTATTATTTGGCGAAATAGGAATTTCATTAGCAACTACTCTGTTGGATATTCAATATTAAGTAATCACCCTGTTTATAGATATGTTGATTTATAATATACATGAGTTGTCAGATTTTGATTAATTAAAAATATATAAGAAGTCAGTTATAAAATTCATTCTTTAAAAGTTATTTTTCGGTGATATCTGATTGTAAATTCCACTAAACTCTACATACTCCCCCATCTAAATTCTCTAAATATGGATTAACACCCACCACCGTGAATTTTGGAGATGACTGGGTTTCATTATGAATCTTGTCACTGCCATCTTCAATAAATAACGATAACACAATTCATTTGCTATTTAACTATCAATTATAAGAAAATACCTGTACAGTTTTCTTGGTTGAGAACCATTCTAACCATGGCTGCTCCTCTGGACATAGTTATGCACAATTTTTTCACTATTCGAACTAATAAAAATACGAGAAAACAGCAAAATAGCGCGAGAGTGTGCAACAAGTTGTAAACAAACTTATAGGTTATGTTTTTGAACTATACTGCTAGAACGAGATAAATGCTAAAATTTTGAGTCAAGTACATACACCTGTTACCGAAAAAACATAAACGCTACAGCAAAAATAAGTTAAATGCCAAATATCTAAATGAAACGGTAGTAATAATATTGCTCTGTAAAACATTATTACAGCGTAAACAAGATAAATCTAGTCCCGTACTTTCTTCATGGTACTTTTGTCTGAGCTGTCTATGTTCCGTTTCGTCGTCTGGGAAGTATTTCTCGTGTGAGTAACGTATGCTCTCTTCCCCGACTGTCGTATACTGTCCATTGTCTTTTTCAATTGTACTTAGTGCGCTGTGATTTGTCTTTTTCTTCCGTATTATTTTGTAGGCTATGTCCCATGGATTGTCCGGGTCGTGTTCAGAGCCTCCAAGTATTTCAATTGATTTCCCCTTCTCCATTTTTCCATATTTTTGTGTGGATAATATTTTCCTATGTAGGAAGCCAGATTGTGAAAAACTTCATACATAATGTGAACATATCTCTCCATATTCATTTTCAATTTATTTTTCATAATTGGGGTGGACTTGGTTCTAGAATACTCACTTTCACGTAGGGTGTCTTCTTTATTCTTCCAATTCCT
>CAJUYG010001875.1:0-13047 GCA_910591675.1 Galerucella calmariensis | reverse complement strand
TAAAGCAAACCTACACATGAGCTAGTAATTTCACGTCAGTACAAATAGATATAAAAGGCAAGAGTTTCATTCCAAGGTTATGATAGTGTATGGAACACGGGAGTAGTAATTATTGGATTTGATAATAAATTTCACAGACGCACTGAGAATGTGTACTTTTATTCTATCAGTATAATACTTTGTAACTTGCTACATTTCTCTTGAAACTACATAACAGATTTAGTGCAGCCAAACTCCGGGTCATTGGTTAACTTATTTCTTCAGATTCACTCTAGTGGACGACTACCATTGTTTTGAGGAACATGAAATAGGATACAATAGTTTTGACAATCTGAAAAATATATTAGTTTAAACACAAACATTCAATAATATACAGATCTCGACCCTTTCTCAACGAAAACTAAATTTGAAAGGCATGGGAATGTATCTTTGAAGCCAGCTCCTGCCTCTAGGATACATGAGATAAATTAAGGCACAGTGTACAGGAGAGGAGAGATCCTGGAGAAAGTTTTCCAACGGGTTGGTGGTGCTGAATTATGGACTACCTCCTACCTTTGTAAGGGGTGACGGGGCAATACGAGGGAGCATAGGACTAGCTACTGCTAGAATGAGAAAATAGAGGAGCTGTGGAGGGAGTGTAAGAAGGAACGAAGACGTATGCTGAGGGTAAGAGGAAGGGTGAAGAGAAAAGGGGGATATTACGAGAAGAAGAATAAACTGTATCGCAGGGTAGGGAGGGGGAAAAGAGGAAAGTGGGAAGAGGGAATGGGAAAACAATCCGTAGGGGAAGGCGTTTGGGATAGTGGTGGAAAGAAAAGGTGGAGATGGGAAAGTGGTGCTAGAGGAAGATTTGGAGATTATAGGGAAATTGTTGACAGTGGGAGAAGGAGTGTAGGCAGGATTTGGGAAGCCCATGATATAGGGTCGGGAAAATTATAGGTATAAGGCCGGTACTTAATTGGGAGGTAGAGGAGGGGGGGGAAATGTTGATGAATGGAAGACCCGGGGATAGAAGGACTGAGAGGTGATATGGTGAAAAAGCTGTTGGAAAACAATGTACTTCTGGGAACTATTTGACAGAGGATCCCAGAAACGTGGAAGGTGTCCAGGGTGATACTGGTGGAGGAGACGGTTGGATAGGGGAAGCGGGTGGGTGACTACAGTCCCATCAGCATGCTATGTGGTATGGGTGAATTAGTGGAGTGGATAGTGAAGTTTAGGATTGGGGAGAAAGTTGATAGGAATGGGGGGTTTTAAGGAAAACCAGCACGGGTTTGCCGAATAACAATCATGCATCCCAGCGCTGGGCAGGTTAATTGGCTTGGTGGAAAAGGCTAGGGAGGGTGGCTGTGGGAACAGGAAATTGTCACTACTCGTATTTTTTGACGTCGAGAGCGCGTTCAACAGTGTCAGCAAACAGGCAGTGTTAAGCTTCGGGTATATTGCACCGAGTGAAAAGTGTCAACAGCTTGCTAAGCAACGAGTGAGACCAGTCAATTGGGAGTGATAAAAAAAGGACATTGATATTTATTCTTTCATTGTAGCTGGTCAATCTTGCTTCAGAAGAAAAATGTCTAATTCTTTGGCTTAGTTTTGGATGGATGACATGAGATATAATCTATCCCGCCGATTACAATAGTCGCACTGCGGCAATTTAAGTCCTGAATCTGAATCGTGCTTCTATCGATAGGGATAGCATCCCAATATGATCGATGAAAAAGTGGCCAGATCTGTATTGTGTAATAATATTACTGTGAATAACAATATGAAGATGCACTTTTCAAGAACGTCAAGTATTTGAAAATAAAAATGGTTCTAAATTGAAATGTGAAGTGACTACAGAAGATCAAGGTCACGGTACTAAATCCACATAAGGTATTTAATTTTTTATAACTTTCACACCCCTTATTTCGAGAAATAAATAGGCTGGACCCCTCAATCCTTATATCATTTATCATTTTGTCCATCTTTACGAGAGGTATCAACATGCAAACGTTGTAAGTGTCATTTGAAAACACCCTGTATAAGTATAAGTATTAAGTTTATCAAATGAATATTCTTTTAATGGATTGTTGTAAATTATTTTTTCCGTTAGTTAAACAGAGTCACAAAGATGATATACTAACAGAGCCTCCATGTTTCCAAAATATTTTACAGGCAATAAATGCTATAGACCTCCTTTTTTGGACAGCCTTAAAAGAGAATTTACATTTATTTTAACCATTTTTTTTATGAAAAACTTACGCATCAACATATATCATTTGTGGAAAATAATTTCAGTGGATATATAGGTAGCGAACGGAATGTAAAATAAATGATAAATAAATGAAAAATTAATTTAATTCTTATTCAATTTTAAATTTAAAATCACGTCCACACTATTTGAACTTCATTCCAATATATTTCGTTTCAACTAAACACAAATATGATTGATTGAAAAGAAAAACAAACAGCACGTAGACGTTTATCCGATGACAATAACACAGTATCGTATCTTTTTTATTTGAAACAATTTTTTGATAACATCTGCCAATTAGATAATATAAACTAAAGCAGATACGGTGGGCTACCCTGTATGTTTCAACAGTTTAATTTCAATTAATAAATGGAGGTTAAATTTGTTCTTGAAAAATTCAGTGATTTTTTCACAAAATAAATTCAATTTATGATTTGGTATCTAAATTTACCGACTACGGATCTGTTAATTTTATTATAAATCCGACCAAAAACTGAGTCGAGGAAATATTTTGAAATATACTCTACTGAAGGCTAATTTTGAATCGGAATACCTACCTATATGTCGCAAGCTTGTGGTAAAAAATTTTCATTATTGTCAGAAAGAGCTTTCTTATAATTCTCTTTTATTAATCTCTTTAATTAAGTTAAATCACATAAAGACAAATGGACAATGGTGGAATGCTCCTAAATGTTTTACATAAGGGGTAAAATTTTGTTTGGTTGAGTTAGGTAGGTTGTTAACGCATTATCCCTATCTAAGATACTTTTAGTGAAATCGTGCAACGCCGCATTCGATGGGTAGTTCTGTTTGTTGACCTTTACATTTTTCAATTGTTTCTTTTTAGTATGGTACAAGTAATTGTAGAACGCAGACGTGGGGTTGGTTAATCACGTCTACATAATAGTTTATTATGAATAACATTTGTTTTGGAATATTGTTGCTACGTACATATTGTAAAATTGTATAATTAAAAAATTAAAAACCATACATTTGGTCCTAATCGAGCTGGATAATTGGAATGGAAATATAGTGATGATGGATAAATTGTAATCTAGTTGGAAGTTGGAACATTGATGCCGGTCGGTCACCTTGGAATTTTTTGTGACTGGATCTTTTGGAGACTTCGTTTAGAAGGCTTAGCAACCGGCGTACCGGCGTTTGATGGTAAAGAAACACCGGCAGGTTGGATTACTGAATATTGTAAAACCGTTGGAAGTGAAGTTGAAGTATTTGGTGAGTCGTCTGATTTCCTTTTATTTATTATTTCCTTATTACCGCTCCCCATACATAGGAAATTATTTGTGAATATTTGCGTAAGTTTTGGTTTTTTGTTGTTTTTGTTTCCAATTGATAATATCTTGAATAATCCTAACTAAGATGGAAGAGAACATAAAAATTTTGAATAGAAAACGTGGTGCCGTGAAAACTAAATTAACTAATTTTCGTAAATGTTTAAACACATTTGATGACAAAGACAAAGTAGATAAGTCACTTTATACTGAACTAAAAACTAGAATCAATAGAATTGACTCAATATTGAATGAGTTTGAGGAAATAAATAATGAAATTTTGGTAGTCGAGGAGTATTTTGAAACCGCTGTAAATGAACAAGAAAAATTTGAATCTGAATTTTATTGCTCAAAATCTAAGGCTGATGTATTAATCGCAGAGTTTTCTAGTAAATTTGAATGTAATGTTGAATATGCAAATAGTGACCATGGGTCAAGCAGTAGAAATTCAGCATTTCTCACTCAGTCTAAAGTGCAGTTGCCTGCTATACCAATACCAACTTTTTCAGGAAAGGTGGAACATTGGTTGGAATTTAATTCAGTTTGCGGTGATGTTGAGAAGATGCATCGTATGGTCTGGGTTGCTCTTGATCAACGCAACTTGCAAAAAATCGTTTTGTTAGGGGCATAGGTTGGTCGAGCACATAAACAACTTAATAATTTTTACTACTTTTTTTATTCTACACTACAAAAACATGACATCTGACATAACCCCCAAAACAGTAGGTCCAACCCACTGATATATAATTATCTATGGTTAAAGTAACATAACCGAGACCACAGAGCATACATCCATATTAAAATAATCTAACAGTTTGGAGATTTTCACCAGAAGATCCTATACAAGAGTGGACTCTAAATACAGTAACTTATGGAACCATATCTCGCTATTAGGTGTCTCAGACAACTAGCTTTAGACAGTTCTGAAGCATATCCAGAGGCATCAAAGGTGATATTGAGGCACTTCTATGTAGATGACCTATTAACTGGAGCAGAGAATTCTACATCAGCGTTGGCACTGTGTCAAACAGTGTCTACAATCTTAAGTTCTGGCGGCATGAACTTGAGAAAATGGATGTCAAATGACATAGAGGTTCAGAAAAATCTAAATAATGATAATCGGAAGGTTAAGCAGTTGGAGTTTGGTGGAAAGGATAAGAATAAAACCTTGGGTTTATGGTGGCACTTCCAAGAGGACAATTTAAAATTTTTGATAATGATGTTGAGGTCTCAAAACGATTAATTTTGTCTGATATTTCCAAGGTCTTTGATCCATTAGGTTTGGTCTCTCCAACTGTAATACTAGCGAAAATACTTATTCAAAAACTTTGGCTAGAAAAGTTAGGCTGGGATGCGCAGGTTCCTCTTAGTTTAAGAACAGAATGGGAAAAAATAAAAACTGGTATGAGTACCCTGAATAATCTAACAATTCCCAGAAGGGTGATTGTTGCTGAATGCAAGCACTTAGAAATCCATGGCTTCTGTGTGCTTCAATGCAAGCATATGGTGCTTGCATCTACGTGAGAAGTGAGTCTATTACTGGACATGTCACTACAGTCTTGTTATGTTCTAAAAAAAGAGTAAGTCCGCTTAAGAAGTTAACGAATCCAAGGTTAGAGTTATGTGGTGCATTAGTTTTAGCGGAACTGGTTAATAAAGTCAAACAAGCTTTCACAGCTGACGTAACTGGTACATTTCTTTGGTGTTACTCAATGGTGGTATTAGGCTGGGTTGGTAAACCATCCCATAGCTTACAAGAATTTGTAGGTAACAGAATATCTAGAATACAAGAATTGAGCAATCTGACTGACTGGAATTATATCAGATCTAAAGATAACCCTGCCAGTATTTTGTCAAGGGGGATGTATCCATCTACATTAGTTGATTGTTTAAAATGGTGGAATGGTCCAGATTGGTTAGGACTAGTTCGGTCCCAGTGGCCATTATATAAGCCAAACATTTCAGAGAAACTTCCTGAAATAAAGGTTCAATTGGCCACATGTCCTGCAAGGGACGATTTTCCTTGGCATCAATTTAGTAATTTGAATCGGCTGCAAAGATCGTTATGCCACATTTTTAGATTCGTGAATAGATTCAAAGGGGTCAAAAAAATAGATGTTGATTTTCTGACTTCTGAGGAACTGGAATTCGCTCTTATGACTTTGTTAAAACCCTTGAACCCTTTCTTAGATGATGAGGGATTTTTAAGAGTCGGTGGTCGACTCCAAATGGCAAATGTTGGGTTTTCTAAGAAACATCCTTATCTTCTGTCTGCAAAGCATCGGTTTGGTTCAATATTGGTTGAAATGATGCATAAACGACTTTTACATGCTGGCCCACAATTATTGCTGTGCTCGTTAAGGAAACAATTTTGGATCATAGGGGGAAGAAAGTTAATGAGAAATATTGTTCGTACTTGTGTTACCTGTTTTAAATCAAATCCTGTTCCCTGCAAACAAATAATGGGAGTGTTACCTGAAGAAAGGGTAAATGGAGCACAACCTTTTCACATTACGGGAGTCGATTATGCGGGACCATTAACTATTAAAGATAAAATTGGTCGTGGAGTTAAGGCTACTAAATTTTATATTTGTATTTTCATTTGCTACGCCACAAAGGCCATGCACATTGAAGCGGTTTCAAATTTGAGTTCTGCTACCTTTATTGCGGCTTTTAGGAGGTTTGTATCAAGAAGGGGTAAACCTTTCAAGATGTCAGACAATAGTACAAATTTCTTTGGAGCAAATTCTGAACTTAAGGGATTGGCATCTTTTCTAAAATCACAATCAGATGTTTTGAGCAATAAATTAAATAATGAAGGTATTAATTGGTCATTTATTCCCCCAAACTCCCCTAATTTTGGAGCACATTTTTTGATTGGACGACGCCTGACGTCACTACCTGATCCAGACGTCACTCATATTCCAACTAATAGATTATCACGATATCAACTTATGCAATCTCTAGTCCAACACTTTTGGAACAGGTGGTCGAAGGAATATGTCTCCGAGCTTCAAATTCGACATAAGTGGAAAAGGGAGGAGAAAAATCTACAAGTTGGAGAACTCGTAATTTTAAAGGAAGACAATATCCCACCATCTACTTGGTTGTTGGGAAGAATCAACGAAACTTTTGATGGCCCAGATGCTAAGGTTCGAGTTGTTTCAATAAAAACGATTAATGGTGAATATAAACGAGTTGTGTCAAAAGTGTGTCCATTACCAATAACCAATGACAATATTAATTAACTTTTTATTACAGTGTGCTTGAAAGAAATCTTTCGAGGTGAGGGCGGTGTTAACGCATTATCCCTATTCAAGATACTTTTAGTGAAATCGTGCAACGCCGCATTCGATGGGTAGTTGTGTTTGTTGACTTTCACATTTTTCAATTGTTTCTTTTTAGTATGGTACAAGTAATTGTAGAACGCAGACGTGGGGTTGGTTAATCACGTCTACATAATAGTTTATTATGAATAACATTTGTTTTGGAATATTGTTGTTACGTACATACATATTGTAAAATTGTATAATAAACAAATTAAAAACCATATATAGGTACTCACATAAAAAAATGTTATTTAACCTTGACGAGTGGAAATGTATTTTGTTATGTTTACTTTAAGTGTTTTAAATATTTTAAGCTTATCATAGAGCACTTATATCGGTCAGTAGCATCTCATATACGCAAGTATTTGAAAGTTACTGAAAGTCTCAAATTGCACCGTAATTTAACTTGAGCCGCCACTTCTCAGTATGTTTGCATCTCTCTTCTTAGGGTCTCTTTCATACTTATTAGGTTGACAGACTATTTCTTTTCATAGACAATGGTAGAGTTAACGGCTCTTAGATGGAGTTCCAATTATGTTGAGATATTAGGATCTTATATACGTAGGAAATGATATAGGAATGTACTCTGATTTTGTTTCAACATAACAATTAAAAAACCAACTATCAAAAATGGGCGAAGACCCAGCACTGTAGTGGAACGCGTATGATGCGATAATTACAGTCAAGCAAGGGCGGACGTGGTTAGTACTTGGATGGGTTACCATGACGGGGAAAGCCATCATATAGGGCCCGTACAGCCTGCAGCGAAACACTTTAGACTACTAGGGTGAGTAGCATATCACAGCTCGCAGGCATTAAACCAATGAGCACGAGGTATAATGTAGATATGCCGTCTTTCGGAGGAGACGTAAAACCGAGGTCCCGAGTCCATGGATGTTGGGCTCGTTAAAGAACGCTACCACTGGTTGGAACACTAGTGGGTTCGTCAAAATTTCCGGTTAGGGGTAGAGTGCTCCCGGCGTCGGTGATTAGCCTCAGTCGCAGAAATAGACCGACGTTAAATAACAGAATAAAAAAAATCAAAATCAAAAATTTAGCTGTCATCAATTGATTATCACGAACCGTAATACAAAAGAAAAGTTTGTCTTTTTGACAATAACGTAACTGTGAAATACTTGTACTACCAATACTCGCAGCTCACTGATTAAACAGCTGATCTGCTTTGCTGCAATTCTAACCTCAAACAAAACTCGTAATACGAATCTTCATGAACTTATTTTAGCTTCTAGATACTGATCTATACGATTAATCGAACAAAAACGTGGAAAGCAAAAAATATTTCATTAAGTGGTTATCTCACCGATTCAGAAGATTCAAAGTTTGGTTTTTGTGGTAAATTATCCACAACTCGTCTCAACTATCGACGATCTCGAAGACTATCTCCTCGCTCATGGGAGCTCTACTTCTCTTCTCGTTAGCACCTTGCTAACTGTATTTTCTGATTCCTTTTCCAGAGAACAAGCAACCCATCTTCGAAACAATTATGTACCCCCTTCCAAAAGGTCTTACCAACATATTATTTCAGTTCATCAGGTAAGTACTTACATGGTGTAATAGAGAAGAAGGTGTGCTCCCACGGAAGAGAAATTTTCGTCATGTTCTGCACACCCTCCAAAACGCTGCCATATTGCCAATCATATGTTTAATGTTTTGAATGACTGTCAAAACTATAACCTACACAACAAAATCTTACTTGTTGTAATCGTTCATTTTTGTAATAAATTGAACATTGGAACATTAAGTGAGTGTCTCTATTGTTAAATAAAGATGTCTTTTGTTTTCGTTTCAAATTCAGTCATTTGTCAAGCGTTTGATTTCGCGCGTTATTTTCTGATTGGCTAATTTTTTAATATGGCGGCGTTTTGGGAGTTTTTTTTGATTGTTCGTGCGCGGTAACACACCTTCTCCTCTATTACACCAAGAGTACTTATTTAATTATACTTTGACACTTCATGACATTTATACAAATTTGTTATTTACTATATTATTGATTAAAATTTATAACATAAACGAAATCAGAGTATCATTATAACTTATATCAAACGTTTTTGAAAATCTTATATTTTAAATTAAACCAAATTACAAACTTTTTTTTCCGATTGGGTATATCATTTACAGTATACTTCAAATGAATGTTATTATAAATCAACCTTCGCATATTGAATGCCATCTTTTATTACACAGAATGTACATACAGGGTATATTAAACTTCTTCATTGATAATTATATATTTCACTTTTTCTATAAATTGTTCCTAATTTGTTTCCAATTTTGACATCTTGATTTTCTGTAGATATAGTCATATCATCCATAGTCTATAAAACCCATTATAATATATTGTGATACAGATAAGCTGGAAAATATCTTACAAATAAGGACACCTAAAATTTCAATGAAGAGTTTTTCCTGAAATGGTTAACAAATTTTTTTCTTCTTTATGATTTAAGCAAAGGAGAATATAGTAATAGACATTTAACAGACCATTATGTTTATACACTCACGAAAATCTCCGGCAAAACAGATAACATAACCAAAAAATTAAGAACCAATGTAAACGATCATTATGTGAAATGTCAATAAAGTAAGAGACTAAGCAGTAGAAAGAGCAGTAGAAAGTAGCAGTAACAGTAGAAAGAGGCAAGTCCTTGCAATCTGAAAAAATAACTACGAGCCTTGAGTAATATACTATCATGAATTATTTTTCAGGCACTCAATGAATTGAAAACCAATGTCAGAAGAAAATCCAAGCACTTGTGTATAAAAACACTGGAACGGGGGTCAAAAAGTTGAAAGTATTGGATAAAACTATAAGAGAGACACTACTATTCAAAATGGCAATTCTTGGAGCACCTAATGTTGTGGTAGCTGGACTTTATGACGAAATAGGTGATGCTGCACTTGATAATAATTATTATGGTTGAGATGCAAATTACGAACAAATACTAATTGAGGTGGGTAATTTCGTGAATTGAGATTTATCACTGAATATTGTGGTAAAATAACAAAAATTATATAACAGTATGTTCCAAGTATGTTACAACAGGAATATTTCAACGCCAATGAAAGTGAAACATCAACAGTACAGGTACCAATGAAGAGATATATAATATGTAGTTTTGTATGTACATCAAAAATAATGTTCAGGAGACAGACAAAATATCTCATGTTAAACAAAAAAAAGGTTTCGAAACTTCCTTTGTTAAGAGCACCAGAAAAATTCAAGCAAAGCAGAACCCTTGAAAGATTTAACAAATCTTCATGTGGAGTGCTTCAAAGTACAGTTTAATAATAAAATTAATACCGCTATTTCGCAGTTTCCCAAAAGAAACAACTACAGGAGTCCTGTTAGTAATTTGAGATTTTAATAGATTAATATAATTTGGATAAAAATTTTTTCACTTCATATTCGTGTGTATTATGAAAAAACTAGTCCAAACCAATCGTGATTTTTGAGTAACTAGCTATTTATTTCATTTGAAAACTAGTCTTAACCCAGTGTAATTTCAATTTCAAGGAATCTTTTGTTTTAAATCTAGTTTCAACTATTATTATGCTTTTTATATTCTCTACATTATTCCAAATAAAATACCAATATTTTCAATGAGGCCTTTCCATTCAATTAGTGTAATTAATCATACAAAAAATTGTTCAGTGATATCATTACGAATTTGCATTCTAGCCTGTTACCATATAAGTTGCCGGTAACATTTAAATTTGGTCTATTTTGTGCTACATTATCATTGGGATTTATGAATACATCATCGCCTGGTAATTATATACGATGTTAAACTGCCAAGTTGTGCTAGACGCCACAACTATGAATTATATTTGCAATAAGGTCTTTTCTGGAGTACTAAGTAATATTGCAGCTTCGTGGGCATATAATGCATTAATTTGTTAATATCACAAATGATTTGCCTATTTATGTTGTAGTGTACGTTAAAACAATAGAGCAATTCTGTACCATTATGTTGGATGTTTGTTTTCAACTGGTATTTCATATAGATCAACGAAAGAAGTAAGTTAACAAAATAATACCACAATCATGCAATCTTCATAACATTATGTAATTTTTTTAATACAATTTAGACTATTGTTCCTTGATACTGCCTTTTTGTTAATTCTAATACTCATTGCTCCTCTCACTATACTATAGAGGGTGATTCCGTTAATAAGAAATTAAGATCAACACTCGATAACATTCATAAAAATGTAACTTACAATCAAGAATCTCTCTAAATTGACATCAAATATGCCTCCAGCGGTAATTCTTATCGGCTTTGTTTCTTTTGCCAAAATTTGTAAAACACACTTAGCCATTTGTGGATAATCGTACCATCGACTGAAGTAGATACTTTCGCTGATCTTGCTCGCCTGTGAAAAGTTCAAAATTGAAGACTCATTCAATAGCAGCAAAACTGATAAAGTTGAGATAATGACAGTGTATATCACAAACTACTCAATATTAATTTGAATAAATTTTAAGGTAATATCTATAGCTACCTACATCTACGCAACCTGATTGTATATTTAAGTCCAACATTTTAATTTGTTGATATAAGAAATAGTGCCATACTAATACACATTTTGCGGATTTGCGTTTTAGATATTCATTGGAAGCTAGCTCCTTTTCTCGATATTGAGCCAGGAAATATTAGGCCATACCAGAGTGAACTTGGCAGCCAAAACTTAGCAGCCATTTTCCGAAGTCACACGTCACACGATCATAGACGTAGGTAAATATTTTTTTTGAAATCAGCACAAACATGCCATCATATACATTGTTGAGAGTATAAAAAAATATTAAGAATATAATTTAAAATGGAAAAAACAACAATTTAATATGACCTATAAATGTTTCTATTTTATTGATACAATAAAATATTATAATATACTATTGTTCAAAATTAAACATAGTGTATCAACTCAAAGATAACGGAAAATCAGATTATGTGATACTCTAAAAAAGGCAGAGCAGTTTGACTCCGTCGAATGGGTAGAAATGCTACCCTCAATATTTAAAAATATGATTTTAAACCGAAGGGAACAAGAAGCCAGGCTGAAATTCATACAAAAAATGTACATACTAATAAGGATACCACATTCGACAGGAAAATCACTTTGGTGCCGTCGAAGGGGTAGAAATGCTACCCCTCATATTTAAAACAATGATTCCATCCCGAAGGAAACGAGAAGTCAGGTTGAGACTTACACTTAAAATAGATATCGATGGCCTAAGTGCAAAATGTCGTATCCCCAATAACTACAATTGTTCAGTGCAAACAGAAAACCTCTTGGTTCCGAGAGAGCTTTATGTTTTAGCGCGTAAAATGAATTCATCAGGTAGCCTTGGCTTGAGATAATTTGCCAGAATGTGAAGGTCAACTCAATGCTTTGAGTTTTAAGCTTTGAGCGCCAAAATCGGCTTTTTGAATATTTGGTGGGTTACGACGTTTTGCACTTAAGCCATCGATATACTGACAAAGAACACTGTGTACAAAAGGAAAATCGCTTCGGTGTCTTCGAATGTGTGGAATTACTAGCCTTAATATATGAAAAATTGAATTCAACCTGAAGGAAACGAGAAGCCAGGTTGAAATTTGAACATAAAATAGATATACTGACAAAGAACACTTTGTACAAAAGGAAAATCGCTTTGGTGCCACCAAAGGCGTAGAATTACTAACCCAAATACCAAGTTTCCCAAGTTATCCTATACAGGCAATATCTGGCTTATTTGACAAGATAATTCATTAATAAAAAAACTGCATTGAATAGCATCAAAGGACCCTCCTAATGGCTTGTGGAAAAATGTTTCACATTTGACAGCCCTGTGGTAGCTACCCCTCACGATTTATTCTCAAATTTATTCTCTGTATATTGTCATTGAAAATTGCGTGGAATTTGGAATAAAACACACAAGCACATACTAGGTATTTTTTTCAATTAAAAGTAACAAGAGCATCAATATTTCATGAAGTATGAATTTCAACTTAAATACCTCTGATGCAATTCAAAAAACGAACACCACAAGTGCCTGAAATTATTTCCTGCAGAATCCATGCAGGCTGCAAAACGTGTTAAAAGCTTTCTTGTGCAGGCCGGTGTAACTATACGACATGAGTAGATAGAGCTAAGCCGTTTCTAGCTCACTACTTCGAAAAATGTC
>CAJUYG010001874.1:39357-88248 GCA_910591675.1 Galerucella calmariensis | reverse complement strand
TTTTTTTTTGCGAAAAAGGTCTCAAACTTTTTATGACTTCTTTTTTATCAATAATGAATGATATTTCATGCAATATTGAAAAAATATTGAATATGGAATAATTTAAAAAAGGTGTGCAGAAGTACAGATGAAGATAGAGGCCCCTCCCAAAACCGAGATACAACCTCCCCGCAAATAAACATCCACACAGAATAGAAACTTCAACAAGTCGAACAAATGTTAGACTCCGTTTCACATAAGAAGAACCCACTAGAATTCTAGAAGTTGCAGTGGTATGCGCCAAGAAGCTGCACATAACAATATATGAACATCGATATCGGTCAAAGCCAGGGAGTCTAAGGGCGAGTTGTATGAAACACTTAAACTCGGTTTAATGATCAGTTTAAACATCAGTCATCATTAAACCGAGATTAAGAGTTTCATACAACTCGCCCTAAGAATGACTGAAAAGAAATTGGAACCATTTTTCACAAAAGCCGCGATTATATATTTTTATCCTTTTTCTTTTACGATATAATACATTTTACCTACGACCCCCCCTGTAATCAGTCAATAACACACAGTCAGTATCAATGTAATGACGTCTATTACGCACTGTAAAAAAAACGCACAGCTGTAAAGTAAATCGCACGGCTTCCCTAGCAACATCTTAGCAACTGTCAATAGACGTCTCCATTTTATTCAAAATTTACTATTTGAAAACATTAGATATGGCCACGTTTAACTATGAAAAGCCCAAATGGCTATGTATATGTATTGATTATAATTGAAAAATGGACTTTCGGTTATCAACAATATATTAATAATGATTAAACGTTAGTTTTTTAATGTGCTTCTTTCATTGGTAATAGAGTAATAGAGATGAAGTTTACCAAGCACCTCTAATTATGTAACTGTTATTTATTATGCTTCTTATAAAAAATACAAGTACAAGTAGGTCATAGGTAAAGTATAGTACGTAACTCGTGCTGTAAATCATTTTACGCACTCACGGAATTACGCACTCGCCACTACGCGGCTTCGTGCGTAACTTTTTCCATTCGTGCGTAAAATGCTTCTTACCACACACGTTACGTAATATACTATTTCGTTATATTTAAAATTCAACCCCAGATAATATTAATCGATTCTTGATAGAAGCACCTGACAATAAATATTTATTAACAAAGGTAAATTTGTGTGTGTGTGGTGGAAAATGGCCTCAGACATAGTCTATTAGCCACAGAAAATTAAAAAAGTTAGTAAAAAATTGAAATATCAAAGCGTATGTCTAAATAGATAATTTAGACTTATTTATGAAATTCACTATAGCATTAAGTACATACTTACCCATTTTTGCCAAAAGAGTGGTTATATTTGTGGGAAGAGGGAAATTGAAATCGATCAGAGAATTGTGAAGTTCGATTGTTGCTATTTTGTTTTCAATGCATTCAAAGAAAATATGGTTCGAGTCTCCTACTAATACATTGTTACAGGAGCAAGCTGGAGAATTCACTATACCTATTTTAAAAAGATGATTCGGGAAACGACCATGATTCATTCTTAAACGAGATATGATGGAGGTATATTGTTTTCTATAATCAAAATTAGAAATGTGAGAAATCTTAGTGGGTAAAGTAGGATGCAAAAGGAAATATTGACTATTAGATGTTTTAACGAAGTCGGCGTAAGATTGCTCCCAATTGGTTCTAATATGTTTCTTATAATCATTCAAAAGGTCTGAGAAAACAAAAAGTTTAGTATAGGTGTTCATTTTGGAGGCTCTCTTGGCTTCCAAGTCAACGTACTCATTTCCTTCTAAACCACAGTGCCCTTTTACCCGAATAAATACAATACTTTTTTTCGAGGTTTTTAATTCGCTTAATAGTTTTTTTATTTCTAAAATTGTATTTTGTCTGTAGTACTTGAGAGGGGAACCTTCTATAGCCTGTAATACTGACTTGGAGTCACACATAATAACAGCTTTTTGGATCGGATTTAAAGTACACCAAGTTAATGCTTTTGATATGGCGAAAGCATCTGCAGAAAAAACAGAACAATAGTTGGGAATTCTAAATCTTTCCACATAATTAGAGTTTGAAACAAAAAATGCTGCGCCAGTTCTTTCATCACATTTCGATCCATCAGAGTATATTGTAGTAACATTGTCGCCTATATTGTTAAGTTCAGTTTTCAAAACTACTTGGTTAATATTACTAATTTCGTAAAAACAGGGGTATATGATGTTAGGTACAGTCACTAAAGATTCATAATTGAATTGAAATATAGGGTACTTATTTTGCTCTACGATCAGATTTTATTACTGTTGGTATTAAGAAAAGCGTCTGCTAATGGAGGACTGGTTTTTATTCTCCAGTATGGCATAGAGAGATTGTCGGTGTTTATTGTTGAAATTTTTTGAACCATATACGTGTTAAATGTTCGATATTTAATAAGAAGCTTTTCGGCTAGGTATTGCCTTCTAATATGCAACGAAGGCTCTTGCATTTCTGCTAAAACAGCTTGATTAGGTGATGACATCATCACTCCTAGGCATATTTTTAATGATTTATATTGAATTCGGTCAATAGTTATTAAATTGGTTTTTGTGTAAAATGTACACCCGTAACTGAATATTGAACGAATTTAAGACATAAAAAATAAAGGAAATATTTGAATCAGCTCCCCATTTTTGTTTGGAAACTACTCGGAGAAGATTCAGTCCTTTTCGCATTTTTGTTTAGTGTACTTGATATGACTAGTCCATAATAATTTTTTATCTAGGATAATACCTAGATATTTGTATTCGTCGACACATGGGAATGTGAACTCATCAAGAGAAAGAGTCCTGGACGTTTTCAGTCGATGTCGACTAAAACAAACCAGAGCAGACTTCTCCGAAGAAACAGGTAGAACTGGTAAATTTGAAGGATTTATTTTTTAAACAATTGTGGACATTGAAAACCAGTGAATGAAGATCTGAATTCCGTTGCAGTTGTGGAACTTAATGACACAAAAACCAAAATTTCAAGGATCTTTACAGTCACGGGTTCCTTTCACGACATCTTCGAAATAGATATTTTCGTAATTAGTTATGAAAAGAGCGATATTGTTCAACAAGCGTAATATTTGCCAAAACGAGCGCCAGCGAGTTCTGCAAATTACGCTGACCAGCTGACTTCTTATTGGCAAGCGCGTGAGTGTGTTCTTCCCTCTCACTTCGTCAATTGACTGATATTGATTTATCCAGTGGCGTTGGTATTGTCAGTGACCTTTGTATTTTCAATTTCACATGGAAAAATAGGTACCGTACGCCATTTGTACGATTATGTCAGATATGCGTCATGTTTCCTCGCCTCTTACCGATGCCGCGTAGCTTCAGATAAACTTGCCAAACTAAACATTGCTTCTTTGATGTAAAGTACATGGCGCAGTCGATAACTTTTTATCGGAAACTAAATGTACACCAAATTTTGGACTAATTTAGTTATATAAGAAAATTAACGTTAAAAAACATATGAACGCACTTAAAATATACAATAAAAATCCCCTGTATTTAGCTTGTTCATAAAAACACTTTTTTTTTTAACAAACAATTATATCGATCGCACCAAAAGCAAATATAGAAAATTAACACGAATTATCATATGACGGATAGACTATTAGAAGGTAAAATTGTCCAATCCCATTAATGAAAACGTTTTATATAGAAAAAAGTACGTTTTTGCGGTTTTTGTTTTGCTGATTCCTCGTCCTAAGACACGACTAATCGACTGCGGATGAGGTTGATTCTACCGGATGCTCCAACAAATCATATCAGCACCAAAAACTTCCGTTTTGTATATCGACAAAGAATATATATCGCACTTTTAACGCTAATTTTTGAAATCGTCTTGAAAAGATTTTTACGTAGTGATAAACAGTGATAACTCGGTCACGGGTGTGTATAGTTCTTACTTTATATTGTTCGCTTTTAATTATTGTGTGTTTTGGTTCTTATTCTAATATTTTTGTGTTTATTGCAGTTTTTTATTTGTAATAAAGTAAGTATATGTAAGATTATGTTTTAATTGGGTACAATATTATAATAAAACTCCGTGATACTGTCTCTAAATTTTACTCGCTTCGGTAATATGGTTATCTCTAGACTAAACATTTTTTAACCATCCAAATCTCAAACAGCCCTCTTCACCCTTCACCTCAGTCGAATATATTTTATGAGGACGGTGAAAGAAATCGGATAACTAACATCGTATGTGTTCGAAATTATATTCCATCTCAGTCTCGCAAAATAAAATATAACATAATATACTTACCTAATAATTTTTCAATCAATAATATCATCATCTTTGTGTATTATTTAAAAAAATTAAATTCAAAAATCCAGATATTTCAGGATTTTTGTGAAAAGTAAATTGTTCGCAAAATAATGAATTTGTTCCATAATTTAGCCACCACATTAGAAACGGACAAGCTCTTAGATTTTGTCTCTTGGTTATTTTAAAGTTTCTTGCCATTTGCCAACCTCAAAATATAATTCAAATTAAAATTCAAAGACCATCTAGTTTTTAGGGTCCTGTATCTCAAGAACCGTGATAGTTAGACAGTTGGAATTTTACAGATGATGTATTTCTGTTGCCGATAAAACTTCTTCTTCTACCTTTTCAGGTGTCGGACAAGGATTCCGGTTCCTCTTGTATCCAATACTTTCACAATATTTTTATTTCATCTAGAGTCTCCATTCTTACCACGTATCTCCTTTATTTGGTATATCTACTTTCTACTCGGTCTGCCCCTTCTAGTACAGGGAATGAAGCATTTCACCTGGCAATTTTTTTGTCCAGCATGGATTGACTTGAAATTTCAACAGAAGGTAGGTGATAGCCCAAGGATCAAAATCTATATCGAACCGAAGGGCGCTAAAGCATTGGGGGTGGTTGCCACCCCATCTCGGGGGGCGACTATTTTTTATCACATTTTAACCACAGGAATCGATTGAAAAAGTGATTCTAAGCAAAAAATGTTCCATACATTTTTTTGTAAAATCAATATTCTCTAAGTTATTCGCGATTGAAAGTAACGCTTTTTAGAGGAAAAAATCGACGTTTTTGATATGTTTTTCGCGGATAACTCGAAAATTATGCATTTATAAAAAAAACTGTGGAAAGCATAATTGAAGCTTTTAAAAAAACAAGCAAAACCTTTTTTTTATAATTTTTCTAAAACCAATAGGAACCGAGATATATCCCATCAATGATTAGCTTTTTTTCCCAAATGCAAAATGTGATAGATTCAAAGTCAAATACCGGAAAAATTATGCATTTTTCGTAGAAAACTCATAGAATCTTTCTCAGAGCATAATTAGACCTTTCTTTAAAAAAAAGGTCTGTAGCATCAAAATTGAGTGAATTATGACAAAAATAATGTGAGTACTGAATTTTTTATACAAAAAAATCGGTGAAAACAACCCCCTAACTACCCCCCTAACTAAAATTGATCTTTACCCTTGTGCAATTCTCTTTGTACATGTATGGTTAGTATGTCCAAGAAGTTTGACCAATTTTAAATTCATAGTTCTCGAAAAATTATGGCTTAAAGTAAATAGTATATTAAAGTATAAGTGGATATTAAGGTCTTTAAAACATGCGCGATTTTTGGAGCACGACGGCAAAGCCGGAGTGCTCGAAATAGAGCAAGTGTTTTAAAGACCAGATATCCACGAATACTTTACGATATTTTTTTTTATTGGTGCACTTTGAAATTATAAATACCGGTCTATAACTACTACAACAACAAGAAATGGAAATCATAGATGGAAACGTCAACTAAATGTCAAATGGTTGAATTCGTGACGTATATGATGTACACCTTGCGTTGTCATGGAAATGAGAAAAACATAAACTAATTTGTATTTTGATGGAAGTTCAACCTTATTGAGTTCTGTGAATGTCAATAGTATTAATTTAAATACCATTTCCTAAGATTTGAAAAATGGAAATATTAATATTTCAAACAATACCAACGGCACTTTCCATTTTAATTTATAAATTTGACATTGTTAAATATCGTTCGAATAAAAGTTTTGCCGTTACAAACTACTCCTGACAGATCAATAATAAAAAAATTGTAATTTAGACATAATTTAGACCATAGATTTAGACTTCGTTTCTCGAGCTGTTGATGTTGCCACGGTAACTTTAAAACACGCGCGTGCTAAAAAGTTCGATTTAAACACGCTGAGGCGTGCTTTAAATAGGTAAAATGGTTCACCAATAAAAAAAAAGTTATTTTTCATAATTTTGTATTTTTTACCCTTTCTTTCTTCTTTTAAAATATTAGAGGTACAAGCAAAGTTAAAAAACGACATTGTAGCTTTTTTTATGACAAACATTTTCCTGTAAGCAGATTTTTTGTACAGTTAATATTTGACAAGATATAGCCGTTTAAAACGTCTATTTACGCACGAGCACCACCTTTTTTTAGCCCTTTAAACTCACCCCAGATCCTTGTAGTTCTTGAAAATCCCTACAAAATCGTTTTTGAATAAATTTTTTGTCATCAAGCATGAAGGAAATACGTTAAAAAAACCAATCGATTTTTTTTTCGAATAATTCCAATAGTATAGTATAGTACACTTGGAAGCGTAATAATGTACAAAACCGGGTGAAGGGTGGTTTTTAAAGGTTGAAAAGTTACTTAATGCACGTGACACATTTTTTTTACAACAGAACTATTGAGCAAATCCCTATTAGCATTAATTATTTTTCTAATGGCAAAAAATTTTTTTTGTACATATAACACAATAACAGTTGATTTTTAAGGGTTGAAAAAGTATAAAATTGTATTTTGAAATGTAACAAATTCATCATTTTACTAATTCAAACCAATTTTCACCTATCTCAAGATTTATAATGCTATTTTTTAATTTTTGACACTTAGGGGTAGTTTTCACCCCTAAGAAACAATCAGGGTTCGTCGGCATGACATGATATATAAAGCAGAGAGTGAGTTGAGCCTAATCCCAAATTTTTATGCAAATCAATCAGAGGCGTAATCATTTTTTAAGGATTCGTATTTTTTTTACATTAAGCTGTAACAGGGGATGCTTTTTAAGGGTTGAAATATGATGAAATTGTATTCCAAAGCTCAAAACAATCATTATTCAACTTATCCAAACCAAATCTTACCCATTTTCAGTTTTAAAATGTTATTTTATGATTTTTGACAAATAAGGGTAGTTTTCACCCCTAAAAACCGTTTAGCGCCCTTCGGTTCGATATAGATTTTAAACCTTCGGCTATCACCTACCTCCTGTTAAAATTTCAAGTCAATCCATGCTGGACGAAAAAATTGCGAGGTTTTACCTTTTTTTGAGCTTCATTCCCTGTACTATTAGTCACCATCCATATCAATATCCATATCACCATCCATATCAATATCTCTCTATGTGCCAGTATTGTCTTATTTAATTTTGTTTTGCACACTTGTCAAGCACCGATGGCCATGAAATATAGTAGTGAATTATAGAACGTTTCATTTAACAAAAACATAACTTTGATCTGGCATCAAGTTTGAAAGAAACTAAAAGATAAACTATGGTTTAAGAAAAAACTAAAAAACGCGCTTTTACCACAATAACAATTTTATTTTATTCTTAAATTATGAATTATTTCTTCATAATTAGTTAGATTACTTATAGAGCAAACATTTCCCTTTTTTTAACTATAATTTATTTATTTCCAAAACAAAACATTTCTTGTTGTCAAGTACCCAAACGTTCTGTAAAAATTTTCATTGACTTGCCTTCTATATCCTTCCCATGTAGCAATAAAAAATATACGTGAATGTTTAAGAATTTGAATTGCTAACGCAGTGTTTATAAAGTAAAGCCTCGAATATACTTTTATTGGCAGAATCTCAAAAATTTCCATTTTCATAAAAATTTATTTGTTTTAGAAAAAATCATGGATAGCCCAAAAAGTCCTCTAGGCTATGAAAAGCTTTCAGATGACAAACCCCCCAAGTCCCCTAAATCTCCCAAGTCCGCTATGCGGCCGTTTCGGTTACGTTTCCATAGAATGTTGAGTACGGGAAGTATTAAATCAGGCTCGACTTCGTCGACACCAAACACTCCGAGTCCCTTAGCCAAAAGTCCTTTGAGAAGCGCGTACAGCTTCGATACTGATTCTTTGGATTTGATGAAGAAGACCAAAGGGTAAGTACCAACTAGTTTTTTTTCCTTAACAATTATTAAACTACTGCTCGTCTAGCTAGTTCCAAAATTTATAGAGTTGATTTTGTACACAGTCCACTGAACCATTCTTACATTGACTGATAATGTTTCTTTTGGGTTCAAAGACCATGGTCCATTAGGGTTGGATAAAGATGTTTCGGCAGCAACTAAGGCAGTCATTATCAAATAGTTCCACATGCCTGATGCCATATACACTGTGTTATTTATAAGATGCGACATAGGGATTCCTGTACAAAACTGTCAAACGCGAGCGTTGAAAAATAAGTTCAAATGCTCTTCTAGTTTTCTTAAATTCGGTCTGATTTAATAAGAAAATTGATACCTATCGCAGTTTGATTCCGCGATGTGGTGTTTTCAGTATTCGACAGTGTTATGAAAATGGTTAGGCTACTTTTTTAAACATAGGTAATCATACATTTTTATTGAACCAGAGCGAATTTGAGAAAATTTGAGTGCATTTGAGCTCAGTTTTCAACGACCTTTTTCAAATTTGTTATTATTTTTTATGAACGCTATTTGGTAAAAAAGTTGACTCGCGTTTGACAAGTTTTGTACAGGAATCCCTATATCGCATCTTATAAATAACACATACATTGGATAACCAAATACCGGAGACAGTAATTTCTTGAAATTATGCAAACAAAACCTTGAAGTAGATGGGGAAAAGAAAAAGGATAATTCTAATATATCTGCTAGAATTTTAAATTGTTGAAGGTTGTCAGTAAGCAGAATTATAGAATACAAAGAAAAGCAGCAGATTAGAATCCTTTGGAATTATTTTTTTAATTTTGACGTTTTTCGAAACCATTGTTTTTATTGAATGACAACCACGACAACCACATGACAACGTATTTTTTTGATCAGACTCCTCTATCATAAATATTTAAAAAATTCGTGAAATGAATTCTGTTCATATTGAGTAGAGTGAATAAAAATATAAAATCTTAATAGTATAGTATGCAACGATTATGTAATGACCATTACATGAGAGTTGCATACGCTATTTTTTCTACACCCGGTAAATAATCAAAAACCATAAATTTTATATTTTTATTGAACACAAGGCTGGTTTTGAACCCGGAACTCACACTGTAGTCTAGTCCAAAATGAGCGCCTTAACCCGCTCGGCCACGAGTTCGGTCTATGAAATGAGATATAGATATACCTATCATGCATGAGTCGAATGGAAAATGTAATCATGAAATTTTTTTTAAAATGCAATGTTAGATAGATACTTACATTTAAAAATAAAAACCGTTCATCGGGTGCTTCGTAGATAAACTTTTTTATTTGTTCAGGTGAAAATATTTTTGCTTTTTTTCCAAAATATCCTTCGGACTTTCGCTTTAATAAAGCTTGTAGTTTGTTATATTTAGAAATGTCTATATTATGGTTTATATTTACCAACGTTTTTATTAGATACCTATTGAATAATGTGTCCATGTACTAGATGATTTCATAGTTTCCCTCAATTCTTGAAAATAAGCAATTAAAACATTTTCGGAGAATGTCGATATCTTATTTGTATTTCTCCAGTCCATAAACCGTTGATAAAATTTTTCGTACACTCTCTTAGATTTTTGGGGCAAAATATTTTGAACTGCATTTTCTGCTTTCTTCGATATGTGTGGAGGAGTCGATGGTAATTCTTCTATATCGCTGATATCAGACATTTTGATAAATTATCGAAGTTTAGATAGGTATCTACGAAAATTTAATACTTACTGATTTTGACATCTAAAATAATCACATAGGAACTTGGATAAACGTCAAATGCACAGCATGCTTAATTGAAACATTATGGGTTTCTATTGATTAAAAATCAGTATCGTAATGAAAAATCTGTATCGTAATGGGTATCATTATGAAACGGATTATGGGTATATAAGTGCATTGTTATAACACGGGTGTAGAAAAAGAGTGATTTTGATTGTAACATAAAAAAATAATCAATATAATACCACACGATAGTTCGATTAATTAGATAATCATTTTCCAGGCCTTTTCTCAAACTTGAGTTTGGAATTCCCACACCATTTTGGAACTGATTACAGAAGAGCTCAGTGCTTTAATGGCAGCTTGAATATCCTTTGCCTTCTATATCCTTTGTCAATAATGAACTGGGCACATTTAAAAGATACTTGGGGCTTTTTCCAAGCGTTTAGAGTTTTTGGTTACTGGCCCGTACACTCCTATCCCAGTTCCTTTTATTTATTTTGAGCCGCCTGTGTATCATTGATTGGCATTCTTTTTAAGTCCGATAATGGTATATGAATCACATTCCTTCTTGTTCCTTAACCAACCAATAGAAATGCTGAATAAGTTTATTCCTCGGCTATACCCTCAAACTGGGAAAGATAACTTATAACTATAGGTTTATACTTAAATTTTAGAACCGGTTCCAAGACTTCAAATTCAAATTGCAAATGTGACACAAAATCAATGTAAGCGATTTATTGAAATCTATTATACCAGCCCAACATTTTCTCAGTTTAGTCGCTTGAAACTGTCAGTCTTCACTCTACTTTTGAGAAAAATGGTTCATCACTTTATATAGAATGCCTCTTTAAACATAGCATTCTAGCATGTATCAGTTCAGTGGTTAGTGCTTTAGATTTAGAACTAGCAGATTATCACATATCAGTTTAGCAATAAACAATGAATTTAAGAGAATATTTTTTGCCTAGTGTAATATTTGGTGTGTTTCTTATAGCTCGAAAACGAAACATGGGACTGCTATGAAAAAAAGGAAACATAAAACTAATAAAGGTCGTAAAAATAAACTGGTGGCTGATTACGATTTCGGGTGTCCAAATATGGAGATACCTTTGATAACAATAACTAGTGATGACGAGTGGTATGATCTAAAAAAAATTATGACGGAGAGGTGCAATTCTTGTCTACCAAATTAATTAACCCAAAACAAGAAATTATTGTATTGTTGTTAGTTGTTACATTATTTGAAAGTCAATTATAGGAAAACATTGGACTCTCTCTTCCCTTAATATTTTATTATTTTTAGGAATAAAACCAAAATCTATTTTTATATTTTTATTTCAACGTTTCAATAGTGTTACATCTACCGTTCTGTATCTGTAGAGTATAGTGATCCATTGTACATCCTCCCGAGGAGTTGTCCTCCTAGGTCATCGTCCATCCTGTCCTCTCCAGGAAAGTGGACAGGTGACTGGAAGACATCTCCTTTATATCGGCAGGTGTAGGCCAAGACTCACCGAACACACTCTCTTATTGACGATAACTCCGGACACTCACATAAGACATGCCTGACAGTTTCCTGCATAGAGGTGTGTCCACTAGCTCCATAGTATGGAGGTGTTTCCTTAGTTGACAGTGGCCAGTCAGAAATCCTAGTCAGAAATCCTAGGTTTTTCCTGGTCATCGCCAAATATTTCTTCGGCGCCAGCTTCCCAGGGTGATCCTGGCAAGACTGCATCCTTTGATGCCATCCCATCTCTTAAGGGATTTAGCATGGGTGTAACGTTTGGCTAGTTCCGCAATTCTCGAAGTCGTTAGGCAGTAGGTATCACTGGGCCTAAAATTTTTAGTACCTGGCTCGTTCCCTGGCTAAAGAGTCGGCAATGCGATTACCTTTACTCCTTTTGTGCCCTTCAACCCACCTCAAGATAATATTGTTATCTGCCGAAGCGTTAGCTAAATCTTGGTGGCACTCTAGTACTAGCCCCGATATAACACGTTGTCCATTCAAGGCTAATAGGGCTTGTCGACTATAAGTGCAGATAGTTATGTTTTTGCCAGAAATTCTTTTTCTGGTTAGTCCTTTGTTTGGCAATTGAGATACCAGCCAGTACTGTTTGAACCACGCTGGTATTGTTTCCCATTCCCCACTCAATCCTTAGGCTTAGTGCTCCGGAGTAAACTCCACATCCCAAGTCTTCTTTTATTGAGCCATCTGTATATATGCGTATTGTATTTGCAGCATCTACTCTGTGTTCTGTTCTTTATTTGTATTTTGTAGGGTTTATTAAACACAAACCTGGGTTCAATTGCATCATTGGCTGCCTGCAGCAGAAGTAGCGCAGTAAGCGCTTCTTGTCATAGGCTTAGCCTCAATTGGCCCACTCCTACTTCGGGGTTTACACCAGCCGTGCGCAATCGTACCATGGCCATTTACGCAACCTCTTTGACGTACAGGTCCAGAGGGGTCAGACCAGTAACTAGTTCCATTGCCGCAGTTGCATGGTGTTTTGTTCTCATGGCTCCTGTGATGTTTAAACAAGCCATGCGCTGTATTTGATATATTTGATACATCTACCGTTATAAAGAATAATAATTTTTTTTTTTTAAATTGCTCCTTTATATTCTAGGGACTGGACGGGGCTTAAGCCCTGCGCCCCCCTAATCTCCGGGGGCCCCGTCATACAGAAAAAATGTTAATGTAAAAAAAAACTAGAGAAACAATCAAGAACTTTATTCCACTATTCTTAATAAAGCTCGTTGGTAAATTTTTAGTATTACTTTTTCTTATTTGAGGACTCGTAGGAGTTGAATCCGCCACTGGGTATGGCGATAAGATGCGGACTCAAAAATACTCATATCAATACTTTACAATTTCAATATACCCATATGATGGAAGTTACAATTGCTTATCAAATTCAACCTTAAAAACCGGGAATTGCATCTCAAAAGTTTGGCGATTTAATATTTCTAATAATGCAGTGACTAGATCGCATGCGCAATTTATACACTACCAGCAAGTAGCTGCACTAATAACATCTTCGAGCTCGAAAAAATAACAAGTTATAACTGGCTGAATAACATACGTTTCCTTGACCTATTATTCCTTATATTTAATACATTAAATGGTTAGCTTCAATTAAAAAAATGTGCATTTATTAATGCATGATATGCTTTTTTATATCTGGAAGTACTTCTAGTGTTACTAATTAAATTTTTTTATTTAAAGTTTTGAGGAGCGTCCGGCATCTTTTAGTTCTTCTGATAAAGACAGGTAAGTGTTTTTGTTTATGTTATGTTACGAAAATATAAATATATTGGTGTAATCCAAACACGTGCAGCATGAGACAACTAATTTTAAATGTTGAAAATATCATGTTTGTCAAAACTGCCAGTATGTTATTAGCAGCAAGAGATAAAGAAGGTTAGAGAAAGCCTTCTCTCTACTTCCGAAAAAGAATTGTAAGCTAACCGCCATCTAATGGAATATCTCAAATAAATTGTGTCTGGTAAAACAGTATTCTGTACATTTTCAATTATATCTTTACCCGGGGAAATTAAGTCAATTATGGGGTTTTCTTGTACCATATATATAGCTTTTAACAGGCCTTTTAGGCCCATAGCTTTGTAATTCCTCCCCATATTTTTCTATCTTTGGCCTTTTCTCTCCATCGGTTCACATTCTTTTCTTTCAGGTCTTCTAGTACAACTTCCCTCCATCTTTTCCTTGGCTTGCCTCTTTTCTTCTTGCCTTCCGTTACTCTCCATGCTATTTGTTTCACTATTCTTCCTCCTTCCATCCTTTCTATGTGCCCTAACCACTGAAGTCTTCTTGATGTAATAGTTGCATCTATTTTGGGTTCACGATAAATGTCATATAATTCTTCGTTAGTCCTTCTCATATACACACCCCTTCTACTTTTTTTCCTCCCAGAATTCTTCTTAACATTTTCCTTTCCCATCTAATTACACTTTCTCTTTGTTTTTTGTTTAAAACCCATGTCTCACAACTATACAATACCGTAGCGTGTTGCGTTATTATTTTGTATATTGCAAGATAAAAAGGCTGAAACATACAAAAACCATTTTATGTTATTGAAGTTCAATATTTTTTAAGCTAAAATACGTTTCGATCACAATTGACTTTGAAACACCGATACATAAGACAGTACCTAACAGATGTTTGACGAGTACCTACACGGGAAATCATGTGGAATAAATGATGTAATAGTAACGTGTGTGGTAAGAAGCATTTTACGCACGAATGGAAAAGATACGGACGAATCCGCGTAGCGGCGAGTGCGTAATTCCGTGAGTGCGTAAAATGCTTTACTACACGAGTAACGTACTATACTTTAACTACGACCTACTTGTACTTGTATTTTCTAAGAAGCATAAGAAATAACAGTTACATAATTAGAGGTGCTTGGTAAACTCCATCTCTATTACTCTTTTTTTTCATTTATTTACCGCATTAACCGCTAGGGTTATTAGCGGGAGTGTAATTATACAAAAATATTAAATACAAACAAATTTTAAATTTTGTTAAATAATAATAATAATTTTTAAAACTAGGCAATCTTCAATTTGTTCTGGTAATTGTGCTATTGTTCAGGCTTGATGGTACTGTGGACAGCTTTTTAGGATATGGCTGGAGGAAAGTTGTATATTAAAATTACATCTTGGTGGTTCTTCTTTTGTGATGAGGTGCAGATGCGTCAATGCTGTATGACCAATACGGAGGCGGTTGATAATGATGTGGTTTTTTCTTCCCCGTGGAAGAGGTAGCTTTGATCTCACTCGAGGTTTGATTTCTTTAAGCTTTGCGTCGTTCACGTTCCTCAATTGCTGCCAGGTGTTATAAATATGGTCCTTGATGGTGATTTTATTGTCTGTTAGAGGAATTAAGGAAGTAGTATCAATTGTGGGATTTTTGGCTGTTTGGTCCACTTTCTCATTGCCCTCGATTCTTGCATGCAATGGAACCCAGAGAAATTTTATTTCATTGTTTCTCAGTACCAGATTCTGTTAATCTTCCTTAATTTTTGATAAGAGGGTATGATTGGGATGTATTTGTTTCAATCCCTGTAGGGCGCTTAATGAGTCCGTAATAATGAGTACATTCGAATCAATATATGTGCAAAGTTTTAGTGCTTCCTTAATAGCGTACAGCTCGGCGGTGAATATGCTACATTCTTTTCTAAAGTTTTGAAGCTTCGGAGTGTTGTCATGGTAGACAGCTGCAACTACTCCATCCTTATTCTTGGATCCATCGGTAAAAATAAGTTTATAGCCTTGATATTGCGCTATCGTTTCTAGATATTTAGCTTTAATAATTGATTGGGAGTAAGAGTGTTTTGGATATCTTTGTAGGGAAAAATCCATTTTAGGGATAGATAGTTTCCATGGTGGGGTAGGTAATGAGTATATATGCTTTTTATTAGGATTGAGCTCTAGTCTGTAGTTTTCGTGTTAAATTTTTTCATGAAATGGAAGATATCTTAGGCAGATATTTTGGTAGTGATAATCTCTATTACTCTATTACCAATGAAAGAAGCACATTGAAGAACTAACGCTTAATCATAGTTAATATATTGTTGATAATCAAAAGTCCACTTTTTAATTATAATCAATACATACTTTTAGCACTTTGTGCTTTTCATAGTTAAACGTGGCCATATCGAATGTTTTCAAATAGTAAATTTTGAATAAAATGGCGACGTCTATTGACAGTTGCTAAGATGTTGCTAGGGAAGCCGTGCGATTTACTTTACAGCTGTGCGTTTTTTTACAGTGCGTAATAGACATCATTACATTGATACCGACTGTGTGTTATTGACTGATTACAGGGGGGGGGGTCGTAACTACAGTTTCCTGTAATATTGCTTTCTTTAACCCTAGATTGCCAACGTTGAAAATATATACGTTGATGCCAACAATACGTAAATTTTACGTACATCTCAAATATGTGCAAAAATTGTCTCAAACCTTCCAATTTAGGGAAAAGTAATTAATTATATAACTTTTGCAGCTTATTTTTATTCAAAAATAACAAACATTTCCTAAATCCTGCGAGTGTTCAAAATTATTTCCTGCAGAATCCATGCAAGCTGCAAAACGTGTTAAAAGTGTTGTGCTGGCCGTCTAAATCATAGCTGGTGTAGGTAACGCTACGACATGCGCTCTTTAACCCTAGATTGCCAACTATACGTAAAATTTACGCGTTGATAATCACTCTTTATTCGGTAACTTACAACCCACAACTGCCACAACAAAAAATCTTCGGCAGCCGAATGTTGAGGTTTTGGGAGATGCACTGCTGGAGCGGCAGAACGAGGATACCAATAATAAGATCAAACGAACTTACCTGTGATGTTCGACCTTGATTATATGAAGGCCTCATCGAAGTAAATAAGATGTCATGTAGTACCTTCGTCTCTGGCGTTATCGTCACATATTTTAAAGTAAACAAAATCTCCTTGCCGCTCGCCCCTGGGGTGCCTATCGCACTTCAGTCTTCATTTTTGGCGAACATTTTTTGCAACTATTTACGGGATTGGGTGTATAAAGGGTGGGACCTTATTTACTTCGACGAGGCCTTCATATAATCAAGATCGAACATCACAGGTAAGTTCGTTTGATCTTGTTATTACATTCGGCCTCGTCTCGTAAATAAGATGTCATGTAGATATTTAGAGAGAGTTGCAAAAAAGAAAAATCCTAGTCCCAAAGGTAAATTTTTATTAGTAGGTAACCATAAAACATAATAAAAGAAAATACTCGGATAATGTTAAGTCAAAAGATCCGACTAAGAATCAAAGTAAACTAAACATAAAAGAAACACTTTAGAACATTACACATTTTTTCAAAAAAAAAAATTTCAACTTAACTGCTACATTAAAGAGCCATTTTTCATTAATTAGACAAAACTGCCTCCGCAAAGGATAAACTCGGTATAAGGGGCCTGTTGTAGTCCTGGGCAAACATTTTAGATTTACTAGACCACCCCGCCGCAAGTCTAATGGTATCAAAACTGACACCCTTCCTATTTGCAGCCGAGGTTGAAGCGTGCCTCGTGCTATGAGCAGAAAATTTGTCCGTATCCACACCACTTTTCCGCAAAATACTCTTGATCCAGCGACTGAGTGTCTGTGTGGAAATTCTCTTATGCGGTTTTGTAACGGAAATAAATAAACTGTCGATTAATCCTCTTTAATTAATCCTCTTTCTAAGTAAGCAAGCAAGGTCGAAGCTACGCAGATTTCCGGATCAGAATTCAAAAACGGTATATTTAACAAGGGTTGAAATCTGTTCTTGGCTGATGTTTTAATTCTTTTAGGAATTGCAATTTTGATATTCGTCTCTGTTCTATGTATGTTAGCTACCTCTATAAAAGATAATGTTTGCAGGCGTTGACCCGTTGCCAATGCTAATAAGGTAGCTAATTTTTGCGACAGAATATTTAAATTTATTTTCGCATTTTCAAGTTTCCTAAGATAAACTAAAACTACCGAGGGATCCCAAGTATTTTGATATTTTGGCATACCTGGTCTTAACATGTAAACCCCTTTGAAAAATCTTTGAATTTTGTAATCTTGGAAAATGTCGGGTGCTATCTGAGCTGATGAGCACCTGTACGTGTTAAGTGAGCTGTATGAAGCTCCTATGTTGAATTGGGCCGTGAGGAATTCTAAAACCCCTACTGGTGAAACAGAAAATGGATCGGCTTTTTTTGAGTCGCAGAACTCCCACCATAGTTTTAGACCTGATACATATTGTTTCAGTGTGTTTTCGGAAATAGATGCCATGCAGATTTCTAAGGATGATTCGGGAACTTGGCCTAGTTGCAGCGCTTTCCTGATAATAGACCTCCCATCAAAGAAAGGTGTGCTGATAGTGGATGTTGTAATCTGCCAAAGGAAAGAAGATTGTGCTTAGGAGTAAATATTAATGGTTTCCCTACCAAAAGTGATAAGAAAATCGGGTACCACGGCTGGCTAGGCTACATGGGAACCAGTAAAATACCTCTCGCTTGATCAGCAATGATTTTTTCTAAGGTATGCAGAATTACCGAGAAAGGCGGAAAAGCGTAAAAGAAAAACTTAGACCAATTTATTGTAAAGGCATCTATCGCGATGGCATATGGGTCGTTAAGCCATGAAACATAAAGATTACACTTTTTATTTATTCGACTTGCGAATAAATCAATGTCAGGACGTCCAAATCTTTCGACTAAAGACTGGAAATTTGAATCAGCAAGAGACCATTCTATGTCTACGTGTACGCTCCGAGAGGCCCTATCCGCTATAATATTGTCCGATGATCTAATGTATGATGCTACGATGAAGATATCTCTTTTTTCACACCACTGCCAAATTTTTCGAGCAAGACAATTTAGCTTAACGTTTTGTACACTCCCCATACGGTTAATGTAAGCAATATCGACCCGGCAGAGCAAAGAACAATTTTTTAAATTTCTGGCGTAGCATCTTAATCCAAAAAATACAGCCAAAAGTTCTAGATAATTTATATGCTCAGATTTCTCCTCCTCTGACCAAAAACCATGAGAACTGTTATTATTGCAGTAGATTCCCTACCCCGTATTAGATGCATCCGAAAAAATTTCTTTAGCAAATTTATGTTTTTTTTAAGGAATTTTCATTGCTTTTCAAACTTTCTATCCACCAATTGAATTAATCTCCTAAACTATTCGGTATATTCATAATAGCGTTAAAATTGCCTCGTGATTTTATAAGAGCTAAATATTTTTCACGCTCAAACAATTTTGAATATAGATAGCCGTATTTTACAGCTGGACAAATAGATATCAATTTACCTATTATTTTTGAAAAATCTCTAATTTTACATTGATTTAGTTTCTTAAAATGTTGCAACATTATAATCAATTTTTTACGTTTATCTTCAGGAACCGAGATAGTAAGTTCCCGAGAGTTAAGCTTAAAACCTAAGTAAATACATGAATTCCTTGGAATAAGGGAACTCTTTTCATAATTGATAACGAAACCCAAATATTTCAAGATCGATACTGTTTGTGATATATTATGTAAACACTCCTCATAGTTATCGCCCAGCAATAAAAAATCATCTAAATAGATAACTGAAAGAAATCCCTTTTTTCTATGATAATAAACAACCGGTTTTAAAAGTTTTGTAAATATCATAGGAGCTACATTTAGGCCAAAGCATAGACAATTATACTCATAAATTTTGCTGTTAAATGAAAACCTTAAAAATTTTTTATGTCTTTCGTGAACCGGGACCAAAAAATATGCTTCCTGTAAATCAATCTTAGCCATAAAACAATTTTGATTAATAAGCCTGGCAGCCACCCTGTGGTCTTCTAATTTAAAATGAGATGTTTCTATATATTGATTTAAATTCTTAAGGTTCAATATAAAACGAGAGGTACCATCCTTCTTTGCAGTTAAGAAATACTTGGATAAAAATTGATCTTTACAAGCTTGAACTTTGGAAATAGCCCCAGATTTTAACATTTTCTCTATAGAATATGTGATTGCCTCTTTCTCCCTTAAGGACCATTTCGGCTCTTTAGGCGATACCGCCTGTGAAGGTTTATTAATGAAAGGTAATTTAACACCGTTTACCCAAGACAGGATTCGCTTATTGTTTGTTATTTCTCTCCAATGTGACAAAAAATATTGTAACTTTCCTGCTGATTTGCATACCTCTACTTCCGGCGATACCTCCTCTCTGTGGTGTTGCGCTCTTGACGACGTGGGCGATTCTGCTGGTAGAAGTTGGCGGTGGGAGCACGAGGCTGGTAACGTCCATTCTGTCTTGCTCCCTGAACCTTTTTGAGTGGACTTTTCGAGTTTAAAGAACTCCCGGCATTGAAAACCTTCTTAAGTGGAGGTCTATTTACTTTCAGCTGTATGGAAGACTGTTGAATGTTTTTGGCATTTTTGAGTCTATCCTCCAAATCTTCCCCAAACAGCCACTCATCACTGATTGACTGTGATAATGTCTCCTTCCAGTCCCTGTTGAGGTTCAGAGAAACTAAATCTCTCCGAGTTGCACTTTCTGAGTGGTGAAGATCCGACAAGAGCCGACCGGCATCGCTTAGATGTTCAATAATGACCTTATTGTCCTCACCATTCTCCTGTTTCTCCAATAAACCGGAAACAGCGGATCCTATTGCGGAAAGACTTGCACTGAGTTGAAGCTGCTTCGTGGAGAGGCGCTTGTCTCTTTTTATTACAGACTCATTAATAGCCTGCATTACCATAAGGTTTACTTTTGGCGTCTCCAAAAACCGACTATTAGCGGATGCTGGATATTTTTCTAATAATTTTTTCATTCTCTCGGGATCCAACCCGGATTTAACAATTTGAAGCCATCTGTCCGCCAGCTGCTGGTGAATTGGAGGTCCATATACTTTAGCGGTAGCTATATCCTCACCCAGCATTGATAAAATATCCTCGTTAAGAGACGTAGTCGAAGCTGATTTACCAGTTGCTCCGTCGGTCGGTGTGGTAGTCACATTTTCCTGATCGGGCTCCGCTTCATGAGGCCCATCCTCCTCTGCAAAGAGGAGAAAAGGAGTATAGAGTAAAAATATTGAAACCACTTGGCTCGGAAAATTCTGTCATCAAAAACAGAAATCCTGTCATCAAAAACAGGCTCGGGTCAATTATAGTGTTGTGATAAAACATAGGCATGGCACGATGTCAAAGCGTGCCGAAACTAATGTGTGCGTTCTATCAAAAGAACAACAAAACATCCTGCTATCAAAAGCAGGTACTCTGATATCAAAATCAGACAACACATCCCGATGTCCAGCATATTTAACACCTAAAATATGTATCTGCGGATATGAAAAAAAAAAATAAAAAATGAATTACCTTCACTCGAAACTCGTTCCGAAGATGTATCCCTGGAATACATTATTCTTTTTTTCACACGACGTCTATGACTTCTTTCTAGAGAGGAATTATAATCCGAACTAGAACACAAACGTTTTGACTTCTAAGCAGTCCATTCTTTGTTCAAAATTTTTTTAACATTTTAATAATGCTGCTGTTATCTCCGGGCGGAGAACGACTTCGCGATCTTTTAGGCATTGCACAAAAAAAAAACACTTTATTATTCAAGAAATACGCACTACACAAAAAATAATCGTTATGATGTGATTTCTAACGCACAAAGATGAAGACTGAAGCACAGACTGAAGTGTGATAGGCACCATAGATAGGCACCCCAGGGGCGAGCGGCAAGGAGATTTAGTTTACTTTAAAATATGTGACGATAACGCCAGAGACGAAGGTACTACATAACATCTTATTTACGAGACGAGGCCGAATATAATGGGCCAGTTTTTTGAGATTTAAAAAAAAACTGTACGTAAATTCTACGTAGGTTGGCAATCTAGGGTTAATGAAGCGCGATACCAATAGATATCGCAGAATAATAATTATTTTAACGCTTTATAAATTTTGAAAAATATTTTTCAAAATAGTGACCGTCGAACTAAGAAGCAACAACTACTTCCCGGGCTATAGGCACCGACCGCTATTGAATTACACTTCATTATTCATTTATTCAGATTATTAAATTGAATACGCCTCCTGAGGGGGTTTATTATGGTGAATCTGTTTTTAACGCTATAATATGACCCTCTTGAAAAGAATAAGATCGCGGTTCTATTTGTTCAAATAAAATACAAATATATGTTGAAAAAATTATCTATTTCACTATGAAATAACAATTGAAAAATATATAGATTATAAACTACAAATTATCTATGTTAACTTTATTCTTAATTGAATAATAATAATTTGTTATTATTAATGGCAACTATATTGACACGGATATAAAAATAAATAAGGTTTCGTTATTAAATAAAAACCTACGAACACTACAGACAGAGCAATAGCGTGTATTTTATTTCATTTTGTTTATTATAAATTTTATTTATTCTAAAGTATCTCGGCATTAAACTATAGAAAACAATTACTTAGGGAGGTGCTATATAGAAATAACTGTGAGATTTTTTAATGCTATTTTGTTAAAATTCAAATCCTAGCACCCTTACTTTTTATCTTTAAAGATATGTATACAACAACAACAAATTCACATCAAAAGTGAACTATATTATATATTTCTTCAAAACTTTAAAAAAAATCACAGTGATTTAACTTATATTTATAATTTAAAACTTTCAATATAATATATATTTTTTTATAAACATATACTAAATATGCTTTATTTGAATACTTAGTGCACAAGTCATTTGTAAATATGAAAACATTTTTTTTGTTCTTGGAACAGTAAAGAGCACAGAATTTCTTCTTTTTTTCTTTTAGATGTCGTGCACTTTTGATACATAAGGGATTTATCAATTGTGCCAGCTAGTTTTAACAATAATAATTTTCTTAACAGGTTCACAGATATTTAATAAATATTTTAAATGCTTTCTTTTAAATAAAACAGCCTATATTATTCATTAGATTAAAAATATTGTTGACAAAGGGTGGGTGGCCAAGTGTATTTGAGCCCCTGTCTTAAAAGTATTTCAGATTTTTTCGTAGTCTCAGATAGGGACCAAATATTTCAAAAAACTTAATTATTTTTAATGAATAAATAAACAGAAATATAAAAAAAATTGTGGTATAATTTCCCAATAAATTTAACAAAAGATTATTCTATTTTAACGTTTAAGGAGCTGGATGTAAAAATGTAGATAAATAAAATAATGTGTAACAATAGGTTTGTTCCCGTAGCAAGTTCCTAACTGTTATGGACATATTGAGTCTGCGCAGTATCAGAGTTCTGGCTCTGCTGGCACGCTTATTTGATACTGCGCAGACTCAATATGTACATAACAGTTAGGAACCTGCTACGGGAACATAACTTATAATTTAAAACCTCTCTAACATTTACACGAATTTAAAATTCTACTTTTTTAGAAAGAGGGCAGATTAGGGTTTCTAAAAAATTAAAAATATAAAGGGTATCTGGTAAACGCCGGATCTCTATAACATCTCAAATACGGGAGTTTAAAATTAGCTCAAATACACTTGGACACCCGGTATTTACAAACGACTTATTTAATATTAAGACTAAGTCAGTAAACCTCTTTTTTATAACCATAAACTTATCACAAATTTAAATAGGTACTATATAAAATATGTTGTATTGGACTTTAATTCGTAATTGAAAAACTATTTTGTATTAGCTGAATATTGTGGCGTATATTGGCGATTATAGGAAACTATTATTATTTTTGAATAACTACAATAATTTCTACACTCACATATTAAGCTAATTATATAGGTTGTCCCGAAAAGATTGGTTATATTATAAAAATTATATTGTTTATGTTAAATAAATTATATAAGTGTTTGTTGCCAGTGGCTTTTCGTCTTTTATGATTATTAAGATACTTCGGGGTGGAAAAAATATATCGTGTTGTAATAGTTTTTTTGCACAATTTCAACTCATTTTCGTTAAATAACTTACAATGTGGCAAATACAGGAGTGAATGTCGAGAAACCTACGAGAGGCACGAAGTTAAAATGAAAAAGTATTCGGATGACAAAGAGGGTAATATGCGCTTGGTGAATTAGTACGGTAAATAAAATCAAAGTACTAAATTCTGTACCCCAGAATAGAATAAATATTAAGTAGCACTCGTTAATTATTCAGGAGACGTACATGAAGGTATTAATAGTATTTATTATTAATAATATCTGCTAGAACACCACACGTATACGAAATAAGAATGCAGACAGTGGCGGATTAGGCTTATTGCCGCCCTAGCTAGCATAACAAATAATAATAAGCATTTTTTCAATTTTGATCCGGTTGGCGGCATTCGACACATTTTTTTGAGCATAAAAAAAACATATTTGAAGTTTAAAATCGATTGGTTCAGAAATTTCAAAAGTTATTTCAAGAAAACGGAATTTTTTTTTTAAATTTTTATTTTTTGAATACTTTTGAAACCGCTCGACCGATTTACTCAAAAAACTAATCAGATTTAAATTTTGGTGAACCCATTCGAACACCGTGCCACGGGTCTCAATCGGTTGATTCGTTCTTGAGATATCGTACGACAAAAATTTTGTTTACAACGCTGAAACTACTCGGAATATCTTCCTAGGACCTCAAAACGTGAAGATCCGATGAGAACAAGATTTTTGAAAATCGAGGTGAAAACAATAACTTTTTTTTTAAATCTTCGATTTTCAAAGAAAAAGCGGGGAGTTAAAAACCAATAAGTGATTTCAAATGCTTTATATATGTAAGAGTAATCTCATCAAAGATACAAAAGTGAAAAGCTTATCAATTCGATTGTTTCTTTTTAATAACGTTATTCGATAATTAGACTATAATTGATTCCATCAATATATTAATAATGCACCCTCAAATTGAATAGTCAATAAAAAAATGAAGTATTGTCCATAGAAAAATTTTAATAAATTCAAAAAAAAAACAGAGCCAATTTAAAAATAAATTTTTGGCATATTTCTTCGGCTCTTAAATTTTAACGTTCTGAAAATTTTGCCGCCCCCCAAATCGTGCCGCCCTAGGCCCGGGCCTCACAGGCCTATGCGTTAATCCATCACTGAATGCAGATATTTACTTAAAGAAACAGGTAGTGGGAATTCCAATATTTTGAACTTAATCTGGATGTATGTCAGAACAGGGATTCAAAATTTCTCGACTCTGTGCAGTCAAAACTTTTCTTTTCACTTTTGATTTGAATTCCATTTTATATCACTGTGAAAAATAATATCTTTACTTTGCACCAATAAATATTTTTTCTACGACCGTGCGTTATAGCCCATTTTCCCGCACGCATTTCAATTTTGAAAGTGTCACTTTGTGCGGGAAAGTAAAATTATGCATATTTTGACCGTATTACATAGTTTTTTACTTCGGAAGTGGTAACTATTGTCACATCAGGTGAATAAATATTTACGGAATATATCAATTATAATTCTTTCATCTACAAATGACTTAAGACCGTTGCCGTCACCGTCTTCTTTATGCGACCTGCAACCGATGCCATCCTCATCGACGTCATCTACTTACCAGTTAACATTGGACCGGCAATTTCAAGTAATTTACAGAATGCACCAAATTGTGTTTTTAATATTAATATTTATAAAAAATTAGTAGTTTTTAGCTAAAGTTTTGTAGATGTATGTTGAAATAAGATAATTTTTGAAAAATAGGTTGATATACTTTTTTTGTATATACGGTCGTAGAAAAAATAATGTTCCTAACTCATGCGTAAAGTGTCTTTCCCGTGCTTGACCGCTCCGCGTCGTTCGGGTCAACTGCAGTCGCGTGCGGGAAAGTATCACTTTCCGCACTTGTTACCTAGGAAGGTAACTATTTCTCGGTACCTATCCAGTGAAAACAATGAAAGTTAGTTCTCAGGCGGCGCTCTTCACTATCAAACAGATATAATAGAACTGACATTAGTAGTAATGACTGATCATGACTAGTCAAGTATACCTACTTGAGGGACCGTGCTAATCCCGACTACCATCCTAGTAACACGCATTGACGGGCGTGGCTATTTCACATTCATTCCTGTATTTGAAAAAGTGTATAACCAATGTCCTCGGAATGTGAAGTTTTTCTGATAAACATATTAAATTTATTCCTAAATTTACAATATTGCTGCTAGTTTAACATCTAACAGTTCTTTTAATCTAAATTTATGCAAAAATAGGCATAATCCTCTCTTTTACATTATTTTAACAAGCTTCATTTTGGGGAATATTGTCATCGGAATTATAATAATAATATAATAATAACATTTTTATACTTTATAGTTAGTTAATAAATGTTGAAATAGTTACCCAAATTCAAAAACTGGATTCACTCCATATCCATATATATAAATAACATTTTTAACCAAAATTAAAGTAAACAATTACATTATATCGAACGAAATTTTACGGCTCTTCTTTTTTTTAACATTTGTGCTGCATCAACAAGTTGACTAATTTGAAAATCCGCCACCAGGCGGTTAACGGAGAGGTTCGTTCAGTTGCTGGTTCTACTCGACTAGTGGATTGTTCTAGTGCAGGATTCGAATCGGTTTTTGAATCCTTTTGGCCGTTGTTGCCGTTGTTTAAAGCTGGAGATGTCATTATTTATATATACCTAAAACAAAAAAATGCTGTATCAACCTAATACTTGCGTTCCTTTTTTCAAAATTTATTTAATTTGTTAGAATACTTTTTCTAACAACTACATAGATAGAATCGTCAATTTGGAAGCTTTTAGCTGTAGGATTTACATGGTACACATACAGGAAGGACTATTTGAAGGCAGTTTCATTTCAAACACTGTTAAGTTTGCTACGCTGTAAAAGAGGCTAGTGCGCGAGCGTAATTTAAATATGCATGGAGTGCAGAATATCCAAGAATGGTAGGATGAAAATATTTTTTGAGTTGCTGTTGCTAGTTTTTTTGCTTTTATGCAGCGTTGTCAGATATAAATAAAAAGTCAAATGATATAGAGCACACATTTGACTTGATTCTACTATTTCTTTCACTTAAACGAAAACAATTTCTTTTTTATACAGGGTGCCACGCAAATAAGTACCGTAAACTAGAGGCATGATAGATTGTTAACAAATATTCGAAATACCCAAATGCAACTTTTCTCTAACCTTCTTAGTTTGTGAGATACAGGCTGTTAAAAGGTGCAGAAGAAATACACATTTTATTTCATATCTTCTCGGGGGATGGAAGTACAAATTTAAAATTTTTTGTAGGTTATTGTCTCTTCAAAACACATCGACAGTATTAATCATGTCAAATTCTAATAAGCCAGTGGCGAGGTACGAGAGGTTCGTGAGCGCTTATTGTACTATATTTTTGAAACACATTGTATTTAGACCTAAAGAGTTTGGTATGCAATTATTTATTAAATCTCCTAAATAAAAGGTACCTCATGCTGAACTCGATAGAGCTCTCCATTTTCAATATTTTTTACTTTTTATTAAAGTAAGACACTTTTTAAGTTGTTTTTTCTTAAATAAATTTGTAGTAAATACTTGAAGATCACTTACAAATAATTTAAGCACACAACTTTTTTTATGGGTTTGTAATTCATAATTATTTAAGGGAAGATAAAGTGTTCAGAAAATATTTACGACTACCACAAATTTATTGTTTAAAAACATTACAACATAAAAAAGTGTCTTACTGCAATAAAAAGTTGAAAATATTGAAAATGGAGTGCTCTATCGAGTTTAACAAAAAGTACCTTTTATGTAGAAAATTTAATAAGGAATTGTAGACAAAAGTCTTTAGGTCTAAATACAAGGTGTTTAAAAATATGGTACCATAAAAGTTTAGGAACCCCTCGTACCACGCCACTGTAGGGTTGCCAACCCTCCCGCTTTTCTACCAAATCTCCCGCCTCCCGCATTTCGGCAAATAAAAAATACAGTTATTCAAATTTTAATAATTATCAATATGTAAATATCAGAAATGTAAAACTAAAAAAAAAAAAGAAAACCCAGGCCCCAACCCGGTTGATCAAAGTGTAAGTATGTATAGAAATATCAAAAAATTAGCAATAAAAAACTAAAAACAAAAACACCCAGCACCTAACCCAATATTGAAATAAATATGTAAATATCAGAAATATAAAACTAAAAAAAAACAAGAAAACCCAGGCCCAAACCCGGTTGATCAAAGTGTAACTATGTATAGAAATATCAGAAAATAAGAAATAAAAAGCTAAAAAAAAACAAAAAAAGCAGCAGCACCTAACCGGGTTTCGAACCTACGACCTCTGAGTTGTAAGCTCAATCAATACCCTACCAACTACGCTAATCGGCTCACATTCTGTCACATCGAATAGAAGGTTAAAGGCTGCTTGGACACATGCGCACCTCAACTACTAAATTTGACGTGGTGGTTGGAGCCGTGTTGTATGTTTACCCGCTCCTCTTATTTTGTCTGCTCAGTGATGATAACAGTGATCAGTGTTGCCTGTGTTTTGCTGCGCTACGCAATAAATTATCATTTTCTTATTCTCCTTGGTATTTGACTATTTTGTTGACGTTCACTATGTATCTTTCTGATAGTAGTGATTTAAGTGATGAAGGTGATGAAGGTAAACAAGGACATACTTTTCCGGAGTTTGAGCCGAATCAAGAGAAAGTTGAGGTTGGGGCTAGTGGGGCTGAACCTTCTGTTCAAAAAACTAAATGGAATGTAAAATTCAATAATGAATGGAGCAAAACTTATCCTTGAATTGTTTAGGGGGCAAAGATATTTTTCAAGCTAAATGTACAATTTGCGATTCACAATTCACAATAAATCACGGTGGAGAAAACGATATAATTAAACATATGAAAACGGAAAAACACAAGAAAAATACTACGAAAGGCTCACAAGGGAAAAAAATTGACACATTTTTGTTAAAAAACTATTTAGACATGGATTTGATCGCACGAGCAGAATGTGCTTTCGTTTTTCATTCTATCAAACATGCTCATGGTTATTTATCAGCGGATTGTGGGTGTAAATTATCCTCCCGCTTTCCTAATTTTAAAATCTGGCAACCCTACGCCACTGGCTTATTAGAATATGACATAATCAATACTGTTGATGTGTTTTGAAGAGACAATAACATACAAAAAATTTTAAATTTGTACTTTCATCCCCTGAGAAGATATGAAATAAAATGTGTATTTCTTCAACACCTTTAAACAGCGTGTATCTCACAAACTAAGAAGGTTAGAGAAAAGTTGCATTTGGATATTTTAAATATTTCTTAACGATCTATCATGCCTCTAATTTACGGTACTTATTTACGAGACACACTGTATGTTTCAAGGAAAGTATCAGATTTATTTCATCAGTTTTTTCTTAAACTGGCCTAAACTGATGCATTACACTCAACGTATAAATACTCATAAATAATAATCGATATGACCTAATGCTATCAAAGCAACCCACATTTATAAGCTTACCTAACGCTGGTTACGTAATAACAATCAGCTTAACCAGCTATCACTTTATATTATTAGCGATTCTATCATCTGAGAGGTATTGAACATGATTTTCACGGCCAATTTGTCAATTTATTCGAAAGGGGTTATTTTGAAAACTATTTTACAGATGGCATTCGTAATTTTCATCTAAATAGATTGAAACCATACATTTGTGAGAACAATTAACGAGAAAAACAAAATTATAAAAAGAAAAAGTATGTCAAGGTTTTTAGGAGAATAAAATAAGCATCGGACGTGATTCTATCTTTAATTAGAACACCAATTAATTCACCAACAAATGAAAGATTGACCCACTATTTAGATAATAACAATGAAAATATTTCTTCTAACCACTCAATGAAATGTAAACAATATACACTGTGTTATTTATAAGATGAGACATAGGGATTCCTGTACAAAACTGTCAAACACGAAACGCGAGCTAACTTTTTTACCAAATAGCGTTAATAAAAATTAATAACAGATTTGGAAGGGTCGTTCAAATGCACTTTCAATTTTCTTAAATTCGCTCTGGTTTAATAAAAAAATGTATGATTATGTTTAAAAAAGTAGTATGGTTCAAATAATGCCCTTCTTGGTGTTAATTGTTAATGCCCTTCTAACACATTACGTAGGAAGAAATGGAAAAAAGGAGGTCTGTGATTAATCCTAATCAAAATATCACAATAATGAACCGTTTAAATGTATTACACGTGAAAAATTTGATTAGTAGTAAAATACGCGCAAGTGTGACCTATCAATCGGGAGAAATTACGCATTCAAAATAGAATGCAGACCTACCTTTCGTCGCTGCAATGTGTCTTACGTCTTTTTATAATGTCCCACTGACAGTTCTCGTCAGGTCTGTACTTTATTGTTTACGGTCAATTATTATTTATGTAAAGTGGATATTATTCTTATTGTTATATTTATTTAAATAATACAAAAATATGCCTAGATACAATGGTACAATGACTTAGGTCAAGTGCCCGGGCTGTTGAGCACAACCCAAACGTTTGAATGAATGAATGAATGAAATGCCTAGATACACGGAAAAACATCAGTATTTTGAAAGTTCTCAAGTATCTTCAGTTCGAAAAAGAAGCTGGTAATTAATCATTTCATAGCCTTTTCGAATTTGGCTGAATACGATCCTGATGATTTTATTTATCAAATGTAAGGTTAGCTATATATGTCAAAATAGCAAATAAAATAAACGACATGCCGAAAACACGGATATACGTCACACCAAAAAGGCTATTGAATGAACCATACACCATTTTAATAACACTTTCGAATACTGAAAACACCACAGCGATACTTCACGTTTGAGTTTCAAATTTCCCGTGCTTTTAGCCGTCTGGTTATCTCCTACGCGGTTACAAGAATTCGAAAGTGGTATGAAAATGGAGTTCGACTTTTTTAAACATAACCAGAGCGAATTTAAGAGAATTAAAAGTGCATATGAACTTATTTTTCAACGACCTTTCCAAATCTGCTATTATTTTTCATGACATATGACCCATAAAACGTGTGTCTTATTTATTTATATGAATATTTATAGTACAATTCTTGTTTTCTTGTTTTTTCTCAATTCGTATGAAATGTTCTCCACCTCCAATCGAGTTTTCTCTTACTCTTGAAGTACTGCAGGAGACTTCTGGCTTCGTTCAGTAGTTGTTTTAAGTTTGAGGGCGTCCTAGGCCCAAAATTTACTGCCCTTGGCCCGGGTCTCACGGCCTAAGTCTAAATCAGCCACTGGCTTCGCTATATTCTATACAATTTTATTTGCAACTTTCTTTTTATTTCTGACCGATTTCCGCAATAGTTGAAGATTTCCCTCCACCCATCAACCATTTTTGTGACATCTTACAAAGGGGTCTGGTGCAGGCAAATGGGACTTAATATCAACGTCACCAAAACTGCACTGAGTTTCAACAGGTGTCCTGACGGACGCACGGTCAATTTCTTCGTGAATGTAAAGGAACTACTAATCTTTGAGATTTTTCTCAGGAACTTGGTAGAAGAAGAAAGCAAAATAGATCCTTTAGGTCTCAGTGAATTTACTATCTTCCAAAAGGATCATCTTTCATACGGGGTGTTATTTTTAAGTAATGATGTCAGCTCCAGTTTTTTTAAATGAAACTATCTCCTTTTTTCAATTTGTATATTTCCCCTGATTCCAAAAATATTTCACCAGCTGAACAAATTGGTAGAGGTTGAATAAAAACGCAAAAGTTATTTGCTATTTTGAATGAAAAAACAGGAAATGAAAATTTTGGTTTCTTAAATATTATTGTTTATTTAGCAAATAATGAATGCTTTCGTTACTTAATGGACGCACTGTATATTGCACTGCTTATTGATTATTTTAATATAATTTATTTGTGTACGAATAAAATTAACATTTAAATTAATATTTGAAAACGTTAAACATTATCAATCGCTGGCCTACTTTGGATGTTTATTCTGTTTAATCCTACTCGTGTTCATTTTGCTGACATTTTAAAAGGATTTTTCATTGGAAGTTTTAGAATATTTACAGAACAGCTCGAGTTGTTACTGAAAAGTGCATAATAATTATATATACAGAGCATTTCAATGAAAACTACCCACTCCACACATGGAGGTAAAAGAGAGAGGAGAGAACATAACAGTATAAAGAATCATCGACCAAAGTGGCTTCTCAATATGGCCGACTTCCGTTGAAGCGTAAACAAACCATAGGCATACATTAAATTATTCAATTAGGGGAAACAAAAACTCTTATATAACGTATATATTGGATAAAAGCAGTCTCCAAACACTATTGTACAACTCAATATCAACTTAAATTCATACTAATACTCATAAATACACCGAGAGAAGAGTTATTTATAGACTAATAAACTGATTTGTTTGACCCCCCTTTGTTCAATACTAACATTGCTTATTCAATATTAAGAAGCCATATTAACGTTAAAAGATTGGGAAATTTTGATATAAAAAAATGATTTATTCGAGTGTAATTTCTTTAATGTGAAGAAATTTGTTCTTCTCCATGCACACCTTTAACAATTGTTTTTCAGAAACTATAAAAGTTTATGAAGCACTATATAATATTTTGTCATAAAATATAACGATGCTATTTGGGTAAAAATGGTTTTCCTTGCCCAGAAAAAAACCTAACATCTTGAATAATATTCCATCACTTTAGAACAACAAATTAAATTTCCATAGTAAATCATTTGAAAGTTTTGACAAAGATTTACATTTTTTAAATAAGCCTATAGATTATTAGCCTGAAATAACATCTACTTCATGCCGAAAAAATAAGTATTTGAGTATATTTGTACATTTATTGTTACAAAAAAACTTCTTTACTCCAAATCTCATATTTCTTCACCCGTAAGAAATCACATTAGCCCACAAATTATGTGGCAATTAATATAAAGAACTGTCACCCCACCCTGCCCTATTATTCAGAATCGTACCGGTCGTTTGGAGTGAGTCAGTGAAATTCATAGATAAAGGATATATTATGTGAAATTAGATGAGTTTTTGCAATTTTACTGATTATTGTAAAGTTTGTGGTTAAAGTGCTATGGACAAAAATGAGTCTAATAATATAGAAATGAATGAATTGTTAAACACATGCATGGCGATTCCAGAAATTGTGAAATCTCTTTGAAGGTAAGGAAATAAACATTAGGTTATATTCAAGTAGGTAGAAGTAGCAAGCAAATAAACCTGTCAGATCTGGTACTCCAAAAAACTACTATGCATGGGAAAAGCATTAATGAACACACTTACGGTTTGACAAAGGGTTATGTTTTAGATCATGCAGGTATGTTTAATTTTAAAAATGTATGCTTTCCTATTTTAAAAATGTATAATTTTCATTTTAATAGATCAAAATATTCAGCAACAAGTCTTTTATTCCTAGCCTGCATTCCTACTAAACAGTTTCATGCATAAATAGAGAAGACAATTAATTTTTATTAGATTTAAACATGTTTGTCATAAAAATACTGTCATTTTAATCCGTGTCAAGACTAACCATCGACGCAATTTGTTCATCAAAATTATGGTTCGGTTATGATGAATATGTTTAATTTTAGTAAAAATTGATAGTTTTCTTAAGAAACATTCGTTTCCAGCAAATAAATATAATTTGCTGGGACGATACATTTTTTACAAATAAAAAACATATCGTTAACCCAAATAATATATTTTTTTATGGTAAAGAAATATATTTTACCGAGACAATACATTATTTTTATGATAAAGAAATGTCATTCAGCCATAGAATAATTCATCTTATGATAAAACAATATAGTTAGCCTGTAAAAATAAGTATTTGTTATTGGAAAACTATATACTTTATTTAATTTAAATACTTTCAAAGGTTAACATAGCTATTTTGTCATTGTTCCTTAATAAATAATGTTCGAGACAAACATGATACATTTTCACAAGAATAAATATAATTTTCGATAGATAATTCATTTTATTAATGACAATGAATATGGTTTTATTCATAGGTAATATTACTTCCCGAACTTGAAACAAATCCTTTCTTAATGACAAATTAAATATTACCTACTTAGGCCATATGGAAAATCATATTTATTTGACATAATAAGATTTTAATTGTCACAAATACATCTTTTTCTCGGTGTACTGGAAATCACTATGGTAGTCCGTTTATTACCTTCCCCTTGCCCCTTGAGCACATACCGAAAAGTATGAGCTTCAAGCCACGGATTTGGCGTTTTACCGGTTTGACGTTTATTTAAAGGTTAAGATTGTGTCGATTACGATTTAAACCTCACTGAAAATATCTAAATATGCAAAATTATATTATCAAAAACATTATAATTGAAAACTGTTCGTTTAACAACACAGGAAATTCATTGGCATTGGCACATGAAGAGTGTTTTTGAGGATCCTAAGTCGTGACGACTGAGGCGTCACGCACAAGTGCTTGAAGCCCAAATAAACGAAAGCAACATAAATTAAGGTTATCTATGTTGACACAAGAATTGATGATTGATGTCACTAATGTGGCTTCTCAATATGGCGACTTCCGTCGAAAGTTGGTTAAATCACTACCACGCTCACCTTCCCTCTTTTTTCTTTTACCTCGCTGACTCCACATAATACTGAAGGCCAACAATGCAATAATTTAAAGGGTGTTCCGTTCAAAAAAATTGGGAAGGGGGACCATAGGGAGAGGAGGTTACAGTTATTAGCAAAAAGACGTCTCCCTTTATATGGTTTTCCTCTTCTAATCTGTAGTCCAGGTGCTGCGTCCAAGGCTCTGCAGTGTCTTTGATTTTGGAAATATGAGAATGGTAGTTTTTCCTTCCCTTCCACCGGATGTACGCTCTTCCTTCCTTCTCTGGCTTATTATTTCTTATTATTTAATTTGGATATATGTTCCCAGGAGTATCTTTGATTGTCTTAGCCCTTCTAAATCTTTCCAATCTTCTTTTTTTTCGACGTTGCTTATTTCTTTCAATAAAATTGCTAATACCGGAAAAGAATACGGTCCCCAAAAGAAAAGACTACTATTATTATAAAATATGTATATAAATTGCGGTCATTATTCTTCTTCGGTTTTGTTTTCTCTCATCCTGTATATATTTCCACTAATTTTATTTCTCATAACTTCCTTTCGGTTTCGTTTACTTTAGTACCTTATCATTCTCATGTCCGATTATGCATTCTTTACACGCTTTTTATTAGCTTCACTTGTATGTATATTATTTGTTTGTAAGGCAAACTTTAAACTTGATTTTTACCCACTTTAAACGTTCAGATTTATTTGAAATTTTGCACACTTATAATACAATATAGTGGTAAAATATAGGGTGTTCCATTTATAACGCAACCTTTGAACTCGATTTTTTACCCACTTTAAACGCTTAGATTCATTATTTTTGCAAGGACCGATGACATGAAATAATTCTTAATTTAAGAATAATTTAGGAAGAAAATTAATGGTTATAGATGGTAATAGAGTTAGTGTATAAATAATGTAGTACAAAGCAATTTTATCCTAATGACATTTACTTATATACCTACATATAATTTATTTCAGCCATATTTAACTAACTCAATCTAAAAACTTTATTAATAGTTGTTCCAGTTTGTGTTTGTTCTCTTCCGTAATCCTAGAATATTGAACTTTTCAGATATTATGATATATTTAGAAATATCGTTGGCATCAACTAGATAATTTTATAGTGACTGCAAAAATTATTTCGGGACAAAACAGACACAATAACCAAACCGTTCTCTAGGGAGCAATTGGCGAGAGGGGGGAGAGAGGTACTCAACATTATTGAAAACTTATGCTCATATTGGTTTAATAGTTCAGTTAAGACAAACAACTTAAACAAACATAAAAAATATTCTTACACATTTTTTAGTGATTACCTACACTAGTTCTAAAGTACTGGTTTCTTTGAACTTCCGGTAACGGATACCTAGGCCAAAAGCCGCGCAATTTTCTGCAGAGCGGATTTTTTTTAGAAAAGATTCAGTGTCGCCATCCGAAGGTAAATTTTCATAGACGATCACGTTTCCTATCACTTTTGTTCAAATTTTTTTTCTGAATGATGCACAGGGCCGGAGCTTGAGCTGGAAAGGCCCCGGGGCAAAAGACAATTTGGGGCCCCATATTAAAATAACTTGTTATGAGAATATCGTATAAATATTGAGTAAGAACGACAGTTTTCTGTTAATGACGATATTTATTGTTCACAACTTGTAGAAACAGTTATTATAATCTGCAGGCAATATCCTACATGTAGAATGTTTGCAAATGCTCTTATGACATGTTGTTACAAACGCAGAAACTTAAAACTAAAAACACTTTTTTCTAGATTTTACAGAAGAAAATTTGTTTATTACCTTATTGATGTCAATCTTGCGCGCTCTTTGATTTTCAATGGACGACAGTAGCGCTAAATTAGTAAGTCTATTTTGTCTCATTGAGGTACGCTAGTAGTTTGTTTCTAGAACGTCCCCAAAACGTTTCTGAAAGCTTAAAATGTCTGTTTTTAGAGGTTTGTGCAACGTTTCTGAAATCTGAAACGTTTGTGAAAACTTTTTAGGAACTGTTGATATCTGTTTGATGAACGATGCAGTCAAAACCTTATGAATTTTTTAATACAACGTGTCTGAAACAATTCACGATCGTTTTAAAAATGTTTCGATAAAAACGTTTCAAAACGTTTTACCAACCTTTAACACCGGACATTTTATGATTTGTGAAACGTTTTCAAACGTTTGAGTAACGTTTTCCGTTTGCTTACTGGGACAGTTGAATTATTAAAAATGATTCAAAACACTTGCATTTTTTATAATTTTAACGCAAAGTTATAACTTCTCGCCAAACGAAAATTACTGGTTTCTCTATAAAAAATCATACACTTGAGAAGAAGCGATTTTTCAGGCAAAAACTTTTTCCAATCATGTGCACTAAACTGCACATTTACATTTACCCATTTAAAGTGAGACTAGTAAATGTACCTTTTTTTCCATATCACTCGTTCCTGTTTTCGACAGCCACTCAGCCATTTTTTGAGTTCTTTTAGCAGCTTCGTCAATTTTCCTTTGTTTTTCTCGCCTTTTTTGGACGCCACTTTGATGAGTTCGCTTCATTTTTGGACTGAGTGTTTCATTGCACAAAAACTCGTGACTCGTGTAACCTCACCAGAGCTATACGAAGCTATACGTAATCTGTATGTATGTATGTATGTATGTATGTGTGTTTTTTGGGGTGACATTCACATACATACTTCTACTCAGTTTCTGAGGAGAGTCTTAGAAACTAGTAGTTCCTTTAGTCCTATTTCCCGGAGGAATTTTAGGATGTCTGCAAGCTTCAACTTAGGCAAATGTTCCTCTTCTATCCAGTAATCTCCCAGGTGCTGTGCTCTAGGATTCTGAAGTGCTGTGCAGTTGGAAAGTATGTGGATGGAGGTTTCTTCTTCCATTCCACAAAATCTGCATTCTTCTTCCTCCACTATTTTGAGCTTTTTCAGGTGCCCATTCAGGCGACAATGTCCCGTTAGGATCCCTGTTAAAACTCTTAGCGCAGTTTTACTTTGACTTATGCATTCTTTTGGTCTCAACAGGTTGTAGTCACCCAGAAGAGTCTTTGATTGTATAAGCCCTACTAGATCTTTCCAATGGTCAGATCTTCTTTTTTTCTCGGCTTTACTTATTTCTTCCAATATTACATTGGGGCTGATTCCGCAAAAGGGTTCAGGCCCCCAGAAAGGTATTTCAGTTCCCCTTTTTGCTAGTTCATCTGCTATTTTATTTCCTTCTATTCCAGTGTGTCCTGGAGTCCATAGTAAGGTGATTATGTTGTTCTCGCTTAGTTCATTGAGTTTGTCTAGTCATTCCCACACCATTTTGGAACTGATTACACAAGAGCTCAGTGCCTTAATGCTTGACTATCCGACATTATGATAATCCTTTGTCTTCTGTATCCTTTATCAATATTTCTTTCTTATGGCGTGGATTTCCGCTTGAAAGATACTTGGAGTTTTTCCCAAGCTTTCAGAGTGTTTGGTTCCTGGCCCGAACACTCCTATCCCAGTTCCTTCTATTGCTTTTGAGCCGTCTGTGTACCATTGAATGGCATTCTTTCCAAGTCTGGTAATGATATTTGGATTCCATTCCTTCTTGTTGCTCATTTCCGTAACGAATTTCTTTGAAAAGTTATACTTTTTCATCATACCGTCTTGTGGCATGTCCCAGGTTGTCTGATTTCTAAAGGGGTTGTTTTTTTTTTAATTATTCCCTCTCTACGTAATCTGTAACTATGCACACGCAGTTACTACGGTACGAAGCTCCGAATGAAACACACGTCTGTATCACGAGACACATCACCACGCGCATGCGCATCGCAAGTCTCGATTCTCGAATAGCTGTAAAGGCAGGGCCTACCAATGACGCGGAAAATTGGAAATCTCTTTTTAACATTAAGTCAAACTAGCAAACTCTGAGTCAACTAATATGTTTCAATCTTTTTTTTCAAGTTTGTTTTTGTATAAAATTTTTAAATATGTCCAGAAAGGGCTAAATATTTTTCCTTTTTTATTCTCTGCCAGGGGGGCCCTAAGGTCGGGGGCCCCGGGGAACCGCCCCGGATGCCCCATTGTAGATCCGGCCCTGATGATGCATATATTTTTATTCATAGCGCTCCAAACTCCACCATTTTTAATGTAACATCAATCGTTAAATATAAATATTTGGCAATAACCATATTGAAAAAAGTTTGGAGCGCTCTAAAAAAATATATAAGCATTATAACGATTCCAATAAAAATGATAGGAAATCTAGCCAGTTCCCGAATTCCCCTCTTATGTAATCCTTCTTTAATCTGCCATTTCATTACCTGCAATCCTCTCCTGTGCTGGCTCCCATATTAGGGACACACTTTGTTGTCTCTTCCCAGCATTTTAAGGGATTCTTCACAGTAGTTTAGACCTGGTTGTTGGATTGCTGATAGCTTTAAGCAGAGTCTGGCTGTCAGTGAATATTTTTATTAATTTGTTTAAATGTAGATAGACATCGATTTCGTAAATTAACATAATCTATTACACAATAATGGTTTGTATAAAATCGTTATGAAAAAAGCGAAAGTGACATTCCTAATAGATACATAAATAAAAACATAAACTGATGTAATTTTGGAGACATAAAATAGAAATAAAACGTGACCTTAACAAGCTTATTAAGTAAATGTGAGAAGTCTTTTTCAAATTAAAAACATATTATCTTATATTATCTTAGTTATACCCTTGAGTATAGAGACATTGTGTATATAATCAAGGGTTATACGTAACAATTTGGTCCGGAGCAGGATTGTACCCATACACAGTGTGAGTCAGAGCTGTTGATATGATAGTTTTGGTATAGGACTAATTTTTTTTTGGAAAAATTATGATTTTATGGATGATGATTTAGTGTAGATTTCAGCTTTCATACTCTATAAACTAATGTTTTGGGTAATAAAATGTAATGCTGCAATTATACGCATAGTCCTATGAACTATCAACTTTCGAGTTCAGAGAAATAAGTGGCTATACACTTTAGTGTTTTCTAACATGTTATAAGCTTCTCACATTCTCTATTCTCTATTCAACTGCACCTAATTATCTAATTAGTATTTTTAATGGCATACCTAATTTAACATATGATATGTTTTTTTTGTATTTATTAAACTGTATCAAAAACACTTTTGTTAATCTTGCATCGAATGTGGATAATCGTCAAACGTATTTACACCCGTATGCACCGTATGGACTTAATCTCGATTAGGAGTTTAATCTCGCTTAGTTCGAAAATGTGTCATGCACCGCAAGAAAAAAGTAGTTTAAGCTTTGGATTACAAGATCCGCCTACCTCAATGGTTTAGTGGCAGGATTAACTAATTTCTAATGATTCTAACAAAATAACATTTTGTTTGTTATTGTGGTTTGGATAGTGTTGTGCAGTTTGTTCTTTTTCACTATAATTACTTATATAATTTTTTACTTATATAAGTACTTATGGATTTAGAAGAAGAACTGTTTCTAGAAGACGATCAAGATATTCTAGATATAATTAATTTTGGATTCCCGCAACGACATTATGAGAGAAGCGAATATTTTGAGACCATGGACAATATTTCATTTTTTCATCTATTTCGGCTAACGAAACCCACCGTTTCAAACATTCTTATTGAACTGGAAAATGAAATTGAGCATGACAATGATCTGTAAGTATTAAGTGCTAGAGCTTTTTCTCTCTAAAGGTCGTGTAATAGAATGTCTTTACAAAGTTTTTCTTAACTGTTTTAGAAATAATAGTTTAATACCAATCAACCAGTTGTTGGCCACTTTAAGACATTATTTTTCTGGTACCTATCAAACAGCAATATCTGATTTCATTTTGTGTCATCAAACAACAGTTGCAAGAATCTTTTGGAGGGTGACTAGGACAATTTGTTGTTGAATGCCACAATGCCACTGATTTTTATAATATTTAAAGGTTTCTTTAGTTGCTGGGGTGCTTCAGATTTCTCTTTAAGCCCACTTCCATTTGTTTTTTTATCTTCCAATATTGTAGCATACTTCCTTGCAATCATCATTAAACACTGTTTCTCAGCTAATGAAAAGTTGGGAATTCTCGTCAATTTTTTATCTACCATCTTGCCGAAAGTGTCCAAAAGCAACCGGAATTGATCCGAATAAAACTGAATGTATGTACGCCCAAGACATTTCAATAGTACTTTTTGTATAAGGTGAAGTTTTTAAAATAACAGCAATTTTGAAAATAAATAATATCCGTGAATTATTGAGATGATTGTTATTTGACAGAAAAAAACAGCAATGCCAAGTTGCCAAGCCGTATTAACAAATCCGCAACCGGTGCATTAAAATGAAGTTTGGAGAAGCATTGTTAAGTCAGCTTAACTATTAAGTAGAGCTTAATTAATCCGAGATCAATCGTAGTTTGGTGAAACTGGGCCTAAGCGAGATTGGCAAATCCCAATTAAATTTGAAAACGGTGCATCCGGGCGTTAGAAAATGAAATGAAATGGTATAGAAATATTAAAATGGTCATCAATATTTTTCCGCTATTAGCTGTGAAGTTGACAATTATTGCTCCTTCTAGCCAACTGAGAGGTTGAATTTTTTAATAAAGGTTCATAATTTTTTCTATTATTCACCTTGGTCAATAATGAACTAATTCAAATATTTTGCTGCTTGAAATTACCTATCAAGATATTATTTGGATAAAAATGTCGTTAGATTAAAATTCGCGCTCAACCAAAAATGACTGATGATATAATGAGTACGTTCATAATATATCGAAAACTGACAGTGTACTTGTCAGTCAGACGACGACGGGGTACACGCTTCTCGTGGTGCGTTTATGAATTATTTTTGTCTTAAATTTGGCTAGTAGTGGAAAAATTTTATATACACCATGGTGGTATCAAAGCCCCTCGCGGAATAATTTTGGTGCTCCGTCAATAATAATAGTCTCCACCACCTTGTTGTATAATATACTATTGTGAATATAGGTACGGTACATACATACAGTAGACTCTGTATTGCAAACAAAGCTGTGAAAAAAATGGTCATTCAAGAAAACATATTTGTATTTTGTGTAAAATTTAATTTTTAAAAATCGCAGAGCGCTTTCGGCTGTTAAGCCATCTTCAGTGCTATACTCGTCAAGTATTTGTTATAAGAAACTTTTCGACAACACACAGTGTCACTTCAACTTCCGTTAGACTAACACGTGTTCGTGTATCATTGGAAGACAATTTAAACCAATTTAAAAATGTTCAAGATCTGAATATAATTTGCCCTAATCAGGGGATTATTTTTAATGTTATCTTAAGATATTTTAATTTGTGACGTCAATGTGTTGTCGAAAAGTTTCTTGTAACAAATACCTGACGAGTATAGCACTGAAGATGGCTTAACAGCCGAAAGGCTCTGTGATTTTGAAAAATTAAATTTTACACAGAATACAAATATGTTTTCTTGACTTTCTAGTCATGTGTACTCAGCTATAAAGATATTCACCAAAAAAATGGTCTACCAAAAGATCAGAAGTTCACAGATTATGAATGAAAATGGGATATTTTTTTCTTCAATATCTCCATAATATCATACAGCCGGGAAATAAACAATTATTTTTTAAATTTATTTAATTATTTAATTTTCCATCAAATTACAAAAAGTTGTTACTGTTTCTTTATCACGTTCGAGGTGTTCGAGCTATAATTTTTAATAGTTTGTATATTTTTTTTGAATAGACAAAACAACTTTTGTTCCATTTTATGCATTCGCACACGTTTTATGGTTCTATAAACCAACACGTCGGTAACATTATACCGATTTAATTAATTTTATATTTCTTTTGCTTCAAATTTCATGAAACGGTGGGCGTATGCCATAACTTTATCAACTACCATAGTATGGTGTTGATTATGTCTACGAGGTAAAAATGAGGTTAACAAACTTTTAAAGAATGATTTGGTCTGGTTGAAAATTGAACTACACTCACCGGCACGAAAAACGGGCACCCCCATAATTATTGATGAAATACATTAATTTCTTCAATTTTTTTTTCATTTGGTTTTTCCAACAATGAAAAACGGCTTAGTAGAATACCCTGCAGATTTTTTATCAAGAAATGTCTTCTCAAATTGAACATAATGCAGGTATTGTACGAAAATCTCAATAATGTAAAAGTTATCATCTTGCACTTACTTCTGCGGTTCCAGTAGGCTATGCATTTTTAGTGATTTTCACGATGACATTTAAGGTTAGGTTAAGAGTTTATTTATGTTATATGGTTTATTACTTGCTTATGTCAATTAGTGTGAATTTCAAGATGTCTTTAAGCTCAGAAACTGTTGCATCTATTGTTGCTCTTATTCAAGACGGAAGAAGTCAAATTTACGTGGCTAACAGATTTGGGGTATCACGCAGTACCGTGCAACGTGTATTTACACGTTTTATAGAGACGGGAGCTTACATTCGACGTCTTGGAACTGGTCCCCAGAGAAGAACTACCCATCGAGATGACCGTTTTATGATATCTTCAGCTCTAAGAAATCGTCATACAACTGCTGTAGAGATTAGAAACAACCTTGAACATGTCAGGAACTTGAATGTTGGTGAACGAACAGTTAGAAGAAGATTGAATTAAGCTAATCTGAGATCTCGACGATCCGCTATAGGACCATAACTTCCCAGAGAACATCGTGTAGCCAGATTACAATTCGCTAGGGAGCATCAAAATTGGAATGCTTACGACTGGAGCTGTGTGTTGTTTACCGATGAATCCAGATTTTGCTTACGATTCCCAGATAGTCGCGAAAGAGTCTGGAGAAGAGAAGGTGAACGATATGCTGAGTGCACTTTTAGCCCCAGAGTAAGTTTTCAAGAGGGATCAGTTATGGTGTGGGCTGGAATACCTTCAGAGGCGCGAACAGAATTGTACATAGTCCCTAGAGGATCTGTGACTGCAGATAGGTACACAAATGAGATACTACAAGATTATGTTGTTCCATATGCACCGTTTATTGGTGACAACTTCATATTGATGCATGACAATGCACGCCCTCATACCGCCCGCATTGTCACGGAATATTTGAACGAAGTTGGTATAACCCAAATCGCATGGCCAGCGCGCAGTTCCGATCTAAATCCAATCGAGCATATTTGGGACACGCTAGGTAGAAGAATTCGAAGCCGGGTACCTGCTTCTATTACCTTGGATCAGCTCAGAGTGGCTCTTTTAGAGGAATGGGAAGTTATTCCACAGGATGAAGTATTCAACTTAATTAACAGTATGCCTAGAAGAATTAATGCCGCTATACAGGCTCGTGGAGGTAATATGAGGTATTAATTAGACAGAGAAGTGATAAATATTGTTTTTTTAATTGTTTTTTGTGTTTATGATGATAATTGTATAACTGCTAATAAATGTATTTTCTTTGTGTTAATGTTAACAGGCGTCAATTTCTTGAAATAAAAGCTTTCCGAAAACATTTTCTGAAGAAAGGTAACTTTTAAAACATGCACCAATGCGTGCCTACCGTTGACAAAGTTTACAATAGAAAAAATAGAAAGTTTAGGCCTTTTAATATAAAAATTGTAGGGGTGCCCGTTTTTCGTGCCGGTGAGTGTATTATACTATACCTACCTTATCAATTGAAATTTAATATTAAGTAAATTAAATAAAATATTTTTATAAATAATTTCCATTTTTAATTTATTTTTCATTTTTGTTTACTTTTGATGGGAACCACAATATTTTTTGATATTTTTATGTTTGTGCCAACTGTCTTCAGCAAGAATATTTCAATTTTTAAAAATTTCGACCACTAACCATTAATAAAAATATTTTAAATCAGGGACATACAACAGCACGCGGAGTGGGTCTCTAAATGTATAAATTGACCTAAAATACCTAATTTGTAAAATTTTCATATTAAACATAAAATACAAACCGAACAACATGTGGCTTTATAGAAAATCGTCGCGCAGTTACTAAAAAACTGTCCATTATAGCTAGATCACTTCAGAATATCCGAGAATCTTGTGCCCGTATAAAAAGTGGTTGAATGAAGCGGGACAGGCCGAGTAAGTTAATAATTGTTCTAATGTCCTGAGATTATAAATTACTGAGAAATTGGAGAAGATCAACGCTCTTAGTACTTCTGTATATGTGAAGTAGGGAGGGTAAGTGTAGGCTCACAGCACTTAGGCCACATGTAACCCATTGTACATCCTCCCGAGGAGTTGTCCTCCTAGGTCATCGTCCATCCTGTGCAGGTCACTAGGAGACATCTCCTTTATATCGGCAAGTGTAGGCCAAGACTCACCGAACACACACTCTCTTATTGACGATAACTCCAGACACTCGCATAAGACATGCCTGACAGTTTCATCTTCCTGTTCACACATCCTGCATAGAGGTGTTTCCACTAGCACCATAATATGGAGGTGTTTCCTCAGTTGACAGTGGCCACAGTCAGAAATTCTATTGTTAAACGTAGGTTTTTCCTGGTCATCGTCATCGCCAAATATTTCTTGGACGTCAGCTTCCCAAGGTCGCCCCGGGTGATCCTGGCAAGACTGCATCCTTTGATTTCATCCCATTTCTTAAGGGATTGAGCATGGGTGTAGCGTTTGGCTAGTTCCGCAATTGTCGAAGTCGTTAGTCCGTAGGTGTCACTGGGTCCTAAAACTTTTTGTCCAGCCGCTTTCCTGGCTATAGAATCAGCAATGCGATTACCTTTACTCCTGTCGTGCCCTTTAACCCACCTCAGGATAATATTGTTATCTGCAGAGGCGTTACCTAATTCTTGGTGGCATTCTAGTACTAGCCCCGATATAACACGTTGTCTGTTAAAGCCTAATATAGGGCTTGTCTACTGTCAGTGCAGATGTTTTGTTTTTGCCCCTTAGGACTTGTGCATGGGAGTCCGGGGTGTTTAATTGCCGCTGAGGACTGATCTTTTTTTTAATATGAATATTTCCATTATAAATAAAAATGCAAAAACAATTGGTAGGTAGTCTGAAAACACGCTATTTTAGCAGATTGAACTATAAAGTAAACAAAAATGTTTATAAACCATGTCAATTTTAGATGTAGAGTATTGTTTTCAATGGGCAGCCTAATAAAATGAGTTTTTAAAAAGATCTTTAAAAAAATTTGAGATAATTAGAGTTAGGTACCCAATATAGTACATATAGACCTTTAGCAATCAACAGTTTTTGGAATAATGTAACAATTTAACAAAGATCATGGATTTTTTTCTAAATTATACGAAAATTTGAGCCTTTTTTAATTTTTCTTAAATTAAATTTATTTACAATCCCGTTATTTTGTTCTTTAATAAATTTTTCGTCCATCACGTAATTTTGTGTTATCTAAACTCTGATTTCAGTTGAAATTCAGGTCATTGTTGTAAAAACTCGTTTTTCGTTAGTTATCTAACTGGGTTAACACATTGTTAGATTTTTTTTCATTATGTTGAGCATGCACGATTTAATAATGTTAATTCTGTTCATGATTCATTCTATACGGAGTGTCCCGTTCCAATTTTTCACAATTTAAAAGCAAATTGCTTATATTTTCTAAATGGTGGGTAAATCTCATTGAACAATAATAATTTTAAACTTGAGTTGGAAGGTGTTATAAAAATATAGGCAAACGAAATAAAATAGACCTGAGATATAGACTTGGAAGAACTAGATTTGGAAAAAAAGACCCGGAAAAAATAGTCCTGGATCCATGTTGTTCGATTCCGATTTGTTTTGTGACATTCGGCCCAAAATAGTATAAGAAAATTGATTGGACTACAATATGATTAAAAATTAAAATATTAGGTTAAGGTAGGCTAGATTAGAGGTTAGATTACGTTAAGTTAGGTTAGGTTTGTTTATAAAAATATAATTAATTTATAAAAATAAAATTTTCAATAAACAATGGTGTTTTATACATGGAATTTTTATTATTTGTACAAATAATGTTATTAGAGTTACAAACATTCTCAGCTCCGTTTGGAATTTAGTAATTTTTTCTACGATTTATTTATTGCAGATCTTTTTCTCTAATGGTCTATCAACTTTTTTCCCAGGTCTATTTTTCCTGAGTATACCAAGTCTAGTTTTTCCCGGTCTAGTATTGTAGGGGACATTTTTTCCACTTATTTATTACGTGAGTCAAGAACACAAAAAATCAAAAGCACTTGCAATACAAATTATTTTTCAAAAAATAAATAAAAATAAATTTTATTTCTAAAAACTGAAATAAAAAAATTTTATAAAGTATGGGACCGTCAAATTTAAACTCACCTCAAATTAGTGACTTCCTCAACACAGAAACCAAAACACTGAATGAGGATGCAGGACCTTCGACTAGTCAGCTGCAAGGACGATTACACAAAAAATGTGTGCCACTGGGTTGGTTACTATATTGACTTTTTCGCCGCTTCTTTTGAATCAAACACTAGCAATGCGGCGGTGGAAACGAAACGTTTCTCAGATTTTCGTATTTTAGTTTCGAATAGAGTCGAGTTGGGTGGCAGGAGTTACGAATCCGCTCGATAATAGCAAAGAGACGCGCGCCAACGAGGAAATATGTACACGAGTTTAAGTATCTAGGCCTGCATTTGAAAAAATGAAAAGGGTTTTTAAATTTTGTCCATGTAATATATTGAATTTATTTTTAGTCAATATTATTATTTTTTAGTTTTAGTATTTTACGGTTCAAAAAGTGTTTCCTTATTTTTGTAATAAAATTGTCCAAAAAGATTTTTTTTAATGATTTATATTGATACAATAAATATATTAAACTACCTGGTATGCTAGGGGTTTGTCAAAAAGAATTAAGAAAATTGGTAATCAATTTAATATTCGAACCAGCTTTAAATCTAACAATACTTTGAGATCTATCTTAACAAAAACGAAACCAAAAAATGAAGAACAATCTTAAAAAAATTGCATATATCAGATATCTTGTGAATGCGACAAATTCTATTAAGGTGAAACATCTAGACCATTGAAAGTCCGAATAAGTGAACATAAAAAATACATCAAAGATATGGAGTTCTTTAAGTCAGGTATTTGTAAACATGCTTGGGAAGAGGGGCATTAATATTCAATGGGATTCGACAAAAATAATATTGAAAGAGCCCAATAATAAAAGACGAAAAATCAAAGAAAGTGCTTTAATACAACTAAATGCAGATATATATAAATGTGTAGCTAGTATTTCAGCCGAATGTAGTCAAATTTGGTTACCAATGTTAGAAAGAGAAATTTCCAATAATCAATTACCTGCGTTATCAGGATAGCATCATAAGTTTTTATCCAGGTTTTCTTATGATTTATCATTGGAATAGTTGTTAATCGATACACACTTCAATACACAAAATCACCAAACTGATTTATACATGTTTTGAAAACAAAAATAATCATACACAAAAAAGTAACAACAAACGCGTTTTATTAACAACATTTCCATAATAAGCTAAAAAAAGCGCTATCCCAATAAAAACCGTTCCTGGAACGGGCACTTCACTGGATTCCATTTCTAGTAGACTATCATATCGTTAGAATGTCATAAAATAATGGTTATTTATTTCACATTTTACCAGAGGTGTGATCTACTATGAATGGACCTTAATAAAATTTGACAACAAAGTTTTGTAGTCTTAAACTTCAAAATATTATTGATTGTCTAGTTGTCATATTTTTTCGTTGTGTCAGATAGGGACCAAAAATTATTTTATTAATTTTATTACTAGTTAATCTTGACAACGGTAGCTGGAACGCTACCGAAACGTCGAAATAAAAAACATTATTGTGGTTTGATTCCCAAAAGAATAAGAGAAAAAAGAATATAGAAAATCTATTCTCATTATTCAATTATTTTTCTTTTTCTTGCATTATATCTCCCCCACAATAGTTATTATTTTAATTTACATTTTCAGAAATGTCCAGAATATTATTAATTTCTGTGAATTTGTTCCAGAATCAAAAAATCATTCAAATTTCAATTAATTAGATTATTTGTTTTTCCTCTAGGTAGAATTTTAATTCTTCATACCATGAAGCTCCTTGTCAATTTCTTATTTCTTTTTATCAATTATGTCTTTATCATTTTATATTCTCCATATTGCAAATTCCATATTTCCATTCATAATTTTGATTTATTTCATTTATATAATTTTTATTTGTTGTTAAAGCTGTTCAAATATTTAAAAAATCAACAACTTTATTTATCTTCCACCGCTCCATGCTCCTAAATTTTTTTTAGATAACCCTCGACGACTTAGGATGGAGGTGAGTCACAAGATTGCGTAGGTATATCTGTTTATAATGCCAGTAAATTTGAATTCAAGGTGTTGGTAAGAAACAGAAAAAAAACTAATACTTGAGTTTATCCAACTTTATTATTAACAGGATGTCTTCCGCAGTTTCCCTCGGTCCAAAATAGGGGGGTACAAGTGGTCACCAATTCTTATAGAGCGACATTTGCCAATTTTTCCTAAAGGCACTTAAGGCAAGGCCTCTGTAAACAGTATTATACTCATAAATTGAAAAAAAGATTTCAAGCGTTATTCTTTTATGACTAATTTTTATTTTTGTACCCTGTAACTTAGATCTTTAAAGGTTTTTATCGAAATCGTCGCAACACCTTGTATAAATCGTGAAGAACTAAGATATTGTTTATAAAAACCCACTAAATGTTTAGTAGTGTACAGGGTTATTCATTATAAATTACCCACCCCCTGTCATCGTTATTATTTCTTTTAGAAAAAAAGAGACTCATAAAAGTTGTTTGGTTACAGCTGAATTTTCTTAACATGCTATCAAAACAGTAGCGTGCAAATTTGAGG
>CAJUYG010001874.1:0-39257 GCA_910591675.1 Galerucella calmariensis | reverse complement strand
AACTTCCAACCGGAAGATGAAAATAGGGCGTAATTTATGTTAACTTTTTTCCTTTATTTACTGGAATATAAGTGCAACATGAAAACTTTTACATTATTGAGATTTTCTTACAATACCTAAGCTATGTTCAATTTGGGAAGACATTTCTTGATAAAAAATCTGCAGGGTATTCTACTAAACCGTGTTCATTGTTGGAAAAACCGGACTAAAAAGAAAAAATTAATGCATTTCATCGAAAATTATCGGGGAGCCCGTTTTTCGTGCCGGTGAGTGTAATATTTTAGCATTGAAACAGTGTATAATGTCAATTATTTTTATTTGTCTTAACTTTGGCTAGTAGGGAGTGTAAAAAATTGTACATACACCACGGGTGGAGAAGACATTTATAAGCCTCGCCCTTATTCCTCTCGGGGCAAGGCACCTCGCGAAATAATTTTGAAGCTAGGTCAATAATAATAATAATAGTCATCACCACCTTGGTGTTTAATATACCATCATTGTATACTACATCATAGTTAACAAGGTTAAAAAAATTATTTATTATAATTAAAAACAAGGACTGTGGTTATTGAATGATTGGGTACGAAGCCATATTCGATAGACCACATTGGTCAATTCCTCTTTCGATCCTTATGTATCCATCTTCTCCCCACGTTGAGCCCCAAGAGTTTTTGGCGTGGTAAAACCGTATCGCTTTGCTGCCATTACTATATCCCAAGCCGACGAGTGTAACTGCGTGGTTTGCACATTTTAAGGTTTTGCAGCAGGTAGAATCACGGTAAATACCTGAAAAATTTTATTAAATTCAATAAAAAATTGATAAACACTAAATTAAAGTCAAATGCATTACAAAGTTACCGATCTAACTAAGAATACGCCGGAAAGTGAAACTTTTCTGCATGTTACCACAGCTGGACATACGTTCTAGTGCGGAAAAGGCACTTTACGTGTGTGATAGGTACAAAATTTTTTCTATTAACAAGCGGAAAATGAAAAAATATTATTTAAGTAGACATAGATTATCTAAAGATTAGATCCCCTTTTCATTGTTATACATACCAGATTTATAATGCCGAAACGACTCTCCAGCACACAGAGCTACACTAACAGGTTGTTTCAAAACAGCATTCTCTATTGCAGCTTCGTTCTTGTACGTTATCGACTTGTAACTAAATATGGAAGCTAATGTCTTCTTTTGATTGAATCTACAAATACCCTCTTGAGCTTCGTAAGGATAATCATTACCCAATTGCAGTCCTTTATTTTTCATTATCCACCTGAACGCTGAGGTCATGGTACCGCCGTCGCATCCACTCGAGTTCACATCACAATCCAGAAGGTTCTGTTCGCTGAGGGAAATTAATTTGTTTGTTTTTAAATAAATTGCTGATTCTATAGTGGCGGTCTACAAAAAGATTGTAAATTATTTCGAATTTATTGTAATTTACGAAAAAACTTACGACGGTGAAAGCCCAACAAGATGCGCAATCGCCTTGATCTTTAATTGGTGTGACGGCTCCTTTTTCTCTCCAATCTATTTCGGCAGTAGGAGAAACAGCGCCCAGTATGATTTCATTAGAAATTTGTTTTTGGTAGGGGATTGGCTTTGTGTATATATCTGTGAATTCTTGATGGGTCATATCAGCAAATTGGTTAATTCCTAACCAATAAGTCGAATCACCTCTGTCTGCTTTTGCGTTGTGTTTTTCGATTGCTCTTAAGTTTTTTTGGAAGATTTGGAATCGTTCGGTATCAGATGAACGGGATTTATACTTTTTGTTGAATGTTTTCTGGAATTTTGTATCAATTAATTATGTTGGCAGTATACTATACTCGCAGGTAAAATTCGATTCACCCACAAAATTGGTGAGGTTTGCTTATACAATACTATATACCAAGAGTTATGAATTAAATCGATTAAACTGTCAAAATATCTTAAGCATATGATCTTGCCCCGTTCTTCGTTACTCCAATTTTTATGTACCCTAGCAAATCTTAGGTGTTCAACTCGATGATGGTTCTAGACCAGCTGCAAGCCTCCTGGCGGTGAGGAAGAACCACAACCCTACCAGTATAAGGTTACAACACAATTAATAAATGTATTTTTCTACAACCGTCCGTTTAAACCCATTTTCCCGCACGCATTTTAGTTTTGAAAGTGTCACTTTCCTGCAGTAGTGCGGGAAAGTAAATTTATGCAAATTTTGACATTATTAGATAGTTTTTTACTTCGAAAGTTATAACTATTGTTACAACAGGTAAATAAATATTTACGAAATATATCAAATAGAATTATTTCATCAAATGACTTAAAAACGTTCCCGTCGTCATCTTTATACGACCTGCAACCTAACCAGTTAACACCAAATAACTTCACTGAAACGGCGGGGATGGGTAATTCGGTTCCCGCTACCTGTGTTAATCCTTTGGTAGCCAGGCACTTCGATAATCCGGCTAGTAATTTCGCCCCCAAACTAAAATATAATTATTTCTGCTTCTTGGAAATTTTTAGGAATAACAGGTGTTTAGACGGATATAAAACCCTTAGTTTGAGTACGTGTGAATTGTTGTGAGAAAGCAAATTATGGAGGTGAAAATTATTAAAAGTAATCGTGGCAAGAATTTACTTGTAGTTAACGGTTACAAGTTTAATTTCCACAAAAAACTGAAAACTTCAGAAGAAACTTGTTGGAAATGTACCAACAGAAAATGTAAGGCCTGTATCTATACATTAGGTGTATCAAGTGCAATATTGGTGACTAAAACTTCATCCGAACACTGTCATCTTGCGGACATTTCAACGTTAAATAAGCAAACAGTTTCTGCAGTTTGCAAGAGAAAAGCTGTTGACGATATTTCTGAAAAACCGTCAAAAATTATACGTATGGCATTGAAAGAAAATTTACCAGCGACACTAACAACCAGGGACGTCGAGTACGTTAGGAAGAATATGTATAATAGTCGACGTAAGTTTATACCAGCGCTTCCGAAAAATATTAACGATGTACATGAAATTTTGAATTCGATTGACGTAAAAACTTCGCGTGATGAACAATTCCTTTTTATTAATTGTGTGTTGAATAATATCATTGTGTTTACGTTTCTTTCAAATCTTGAAGCTCTGGGGAAAACGCAACGAATCTACGTCGACGGCACATTTGATTATTGTGCCAAATATTTCACACAAATGTTTACAATTCACGGTTTTTTACACGTACATTACATACCTTTAATGGTATGCCTTCTACCCAATAAAAAATCGGAAACATACGAAAGACTGTTTCTTTTGGTTCAAGATAAGTGCTCCAAAATTAATATTAACTTCGATTTTAAGGAAATAGTGTGTGATTTTGTAATGGCCATACATAAAGCCGTTCGAAAAGTTTGGCCTACCACCCAAATCATCGGATGCAGATTTCATCTCGCCCAGGCATGGTTCCGGAAAATTAAAACTATCGGTCTAGTTGTGGAATATAACGATGCGAGCAGTGATATTGGTCGGTGGTTGCACTTGACTTTTGGTCTTACTTATTTAGATCCTAATGAAGTGGGTGATTGCGTTGCGTTCGAACTATTCGAAAATAGACCAAATGACATGAGATTGGAGAAGTACGCTGATTATCTAATCGAGAATTATGTTGATGAAGAATCTCTTTTTCCACCGACAATTTGGGCCAAAAATTCGTCTGATCTCACGCGAACAACAAACGCTTGCGAAGCTTTTCACAGAACTTTAAACGATTCATTTTACAAAGAACATCCAAATATAATAACATTTCTTGAGAAATTAAATGAATTCCAAATCGAAACTTATATCAAGTTGCAAAGTTGTCATTTGGAACATTATGTAAGAGACCCTAAAATTAGAAATCGTCAAAAATTCATTGAAAACTTTATAGAAAAATACAAAAACTCTGAAATAGATAGAACTCATTTTTTAACATGTATTTCATTTAAATGTGTAAAATTTTGAATTTCTCATTTGTTTAAAAATTATTTATATGTTCATGCCATAGAGTTGAAATTAAAACCTTTAAACTATTTTCATGTTTTGATTTTATTTCTTCTTTGAACCGAAAGCATATACCTGATTGCGGGGACGAAATTACTTGTAGAGAATTTATACCTGTCAGCCATGGGGACCAAATTACCTTTTGAAATTTCGTGACGTCATCTTTGGGGACCAAATTACCAACTCCGGAAACGGCAATTTTAAATAATTTTCAAAATGCAGCAAATTGTGTTTTTAATATTAATATCTATAATAATTAGTAGTTTTTAGTTAAAGTTTTGTATTTGTATGATGAAAAAAAATAATTTTTGAAAAATGGGATGGTAGCATTTTTTGTAAATACGGCCGTAGAAAGAATAATGTTCCTAACTCATGCGTAAAGTATCTTTCCCGCCCTTGACCGCTTGCCAACTGCAGTCGCGTGCGGGAAAGTATCACTTACCGCACTAGTTGGGAAAATAACTATTTTCCACTACTAGCTGTGAAGTTGACAATTATTGCTTCTTCTAGCCAACTGAGATGTTGGAATTTCTCTATTAGTGGTTAATAATTTTCTATTATCAACCTAGGTCAATAATGTACAAGTGCAAATATTTTGAGAATTAAGGAATTGTAGTTAAACAAAAACTTGTGCAACATAATTTTGTATACCCAAGAGATTGTCTTTAACATATTTGCTGCTTGAAATTACCTATCAAGATAAAATTATTTGAATAAAAATGCCATTAGTTTAAAATTCGCGCTCAACCAAAAATGACTAATGACATATAAGGAGTGCGTTCATAATATATCGAAAACTGATAGTGTACTTGTCAGTCAGACGACGGAGTAAACGCTTCTCGTGGTGCGTTTGTGAATTATTTTTAATTTTTGTCTTAAATTTTGCTAGTAGTGGAAAAAACTGTATATACACCATGGGGTTGGAGACATTTATAAACCTCGCACCTTATAATCTTGGTGCTCGGTCAATAATAATAGTCTTCACCACATTGGTGTATAATATACTATAACGCTCCAAGATGTAAGGTTTTTTTGGGTGAACTTTCATTGAGATCTTTTGATCAACTCCTTAGAGAAGGTCCTTTAGTATACTTGAATGAATTTGGAGATGTCTGTAGGCTTCAGTTTGATCAGCTTCAAACCAATAGTTTACCGAGTGTTGTGCCATGGGGTTCTGTAGTGTTATTCTGCAATTATGTTACTGAAGGTTTCTTCTTCCACTTCACATAATCTGAATTCTTCCTTCTCATGCGACAGATTGAAATTGGCCGTGCAAATTGTGCAATAAACTTTGCACTGTATTCCACAGTAAATGTCAGAGTAAGTTGGTATTTTTAAAATTACACAATACATAGAGAGGCAGCAAATATTATTAATAATGTACATCCTTATAAAAACAATAAAATTATAATGTAATTGCATACTTGAATATGTATTTTAACTCAAAATAATTTTATTTCATAAGATTCTTCAGTATTCAAAGTAAAATTTCTAATTTTTGACAATCGTATATGCCTCTATAAAATTGATATCTGATGGTGGCATTTTAATTTTTATACCATGCAGAACTTTTCCTCAGGAATAAATTTTTTTCATAAAACCAATAAAACAAAAGTTTTTAAATAAATTTAATTTGGTATGACAAACTTGATATGGAAAGTTTCATGGTTTTTATTTTAATTGTATTGATACTATTTTTTTATTTAAACATGTTAACCAAAAATTTTGTGGCATATCTTTTGAATAATCTACTAAACAATTGTATTAATTTATGAAGATAAAAATATAAATAAATTAGACCAAGCTATAAACATATTGTAACCACATACATCCCATGTATCATTGAATTGATAAGGCAATTGAAAAAAAAAACTTAATTTTGTTTCCGTCACACCGTAAGTTAGTGTGGATTTATGCAGCAACATTTAACAATTTATCAATTAGCTTTTAACAATTAACATTTATTAATTAAAAGTTAAACTATTCATTTCACTATGACTCCATTTATGCAGACAATTAACAATTATTATTTATCATTTAACAATTACGAAGTTGGCCAACTTCCAACTTTCTCAAATTAAATGTACCGAATTTTCATCTAGTACGCAGATTCTTACTTTTTTCATAAAAAAGCGGTTGACTTAGGGTTATGTTGTGTGTTTGTTTATTTTCAAGTTGTACTAATAAAAGAAAAAAAGTCTTCAATTCTACTATACATCTTCAAAATTGTTCCAATGCACAATTAGACATGAAAATGTAGGATTATTGTAACTAGAATCTCGGGCTTGTGCGCATGCTTACTATTTTCTCCTAATTTATAATTGTGTCTGCATAAACGATGGCAGTTTTAGATACTAATTGTTAAATGCTAATTGATAATTGTTAAATGTTGCTGCATAAATCCACACTTACACTTAAACAACGCAGACCACACAAAATTTTTACACTGAAGAATTTTCTTTAATTACTTCTATTTACTCCCAATATATTATATTTTTATTTACCTTAAAGTTGCTAAATTGTTGTCTGTCCGTCAAAGCTTCAGCTTCGTATTTTAGCACTAATAGAACAAGTATAATAAGAAAGCACCTCATCTTTCTGTAACGATTTTGACTGTACCTATCAAAGCAACGAAAAATTGCAATTGAATGTTGGTTAAGAAAATAATTTCTTTTATAGTTCCACAATTTTGTTTTCTATGTTTAATTGTCAAAACATATTAATAAAAATTATTTTTCAATTTGTGTCATTTAATTATTTGCGCTGAAAATTTATTATTTTACAACTTTGGGTTAATAAATGTTTAAATAAAAAAAACAATGGTATCATTATGATTTGAGTTTTCCTCATAGTCTTATAGCTATTTAACAAATAAAAATATTATAAAATGGATGCACTTTCCCTAATACCAATACTATCCATGATAATCATAAAACCATCAAATATTTTTTAATTTTCACCCTAATTAGTTTTTACAACGTAGGTGTAATTTGAAAAAATAAATGTTATTTAAATAATGTAAACATATATTAATGAGTAGCGTAAAAAACAAAAAATGTTTAAAATCAAACACTCCATTTTAAGGCGAGTTCTCACTAGTCGATTTTAGTTGAACGATTTTTATTGATCAACTAAAATCGAATGAAAATCCCTGTGTGAACCTACATTTCAATTTTTGTTGAACGATAAAAATCGTTTCAACAAAAGTTGAATCCATTTCTACTTTTATCGTTCAAGTATGAGTCACCGTACAATTTTGATGCGCGATTCATCTTGCTCTTGCTCAGTGTTCAGTTTGGCAGTCAAGGAGTCAAATGTTCAGTGTTTATGTTTATGATTATGTTTAGTGGTTTTTTTTAGAGAAAAATAGTTTTTTTTGAAGTGTTGAGCTTTCGTCGCACTTCGTCAACTTCATCAGAACATAACTTGATTGAAAAATTATATCTAAAAACTCCATTATATAAAAAATACAGAATACTTTCATAAAACACGTTTAAATTTTGATTATTGATTATTTTAATACACTCGATCCTTAGACGTTTTTTCTTAGATTTAGAAAGAGGAAGGAAACTGCTCTCAATTTTCTTGGAAAAATTGAAATTGTTTATTTTCTATGACATCTTTATACTTGCTAATAATATCTAATAATAATGATTTTTCACGTGTTGTGAAATTTATTCCACGAGATCGTTTTTCTCCGCTCATATTTAAACTACTAAAATGACTCTGAAGAAAAAATACTCATCAAAACGTCAAAACCAAAGATGACACCAACTAATTCCAAACACATAGATCAAAATGGATCAAACGACTGCCGTATAATTCCTGACAAGATCTTCTTTTTCAAAAAATTGCGGCGTTGTCAAATAGCTAAGGGAGGTACGGCGCGAACGAAGCTCCACCACAGATTATAAAGAGAATCCCGGTAAAACATCAAACGATTTTCAGCTCCGTCCTCAATGACCTTGGACCTTTAACTCGGTATGGCCGCGATGTTGCCAGTTTAAAATATTTTCTGAATTTCTTACCAAATTGCACTGTTGACTCGGGGACTATAACAATTTCTAGTGCCGGATCTAGTTTTTTTGGAAGTTTCTACTAAATCTCTAAAACCGCGCCATGAATTAAAACAATAATCATAATCGAATATATATTTATGTATTTATTAAATACCTATATGTACATTCCTATGATTTGTTATACATAGTCATTACTCTTGGGAAATTAATTAATAAATAAATTTTTATACTCGATTTGAAATTGGTTGATAGTAATAAATCATTTTTAGCAGCCGATTCCATAGGCGCACCTACCTGACGTGCCGGTTTGAACCCTATTTACTTATCCGAAGAATTTAGTAATCATTATTGTCATAACAGGTAAAAATAATTATGCCGAGAATTCCGGGAACAATTAATACACAATGTTACTTCAGGTTGTTACGAAAAAGGTAGGTAGGTAGGTAGGTAGGTACCTCTACTTATTGGTATAAAACTGTGAGTCATTTTAAGAGCGAACAAACCTAATGCGAGTATTCTAGGACACACATTTGGGTAATTTTTGAAAATGGAGAGTCTTTCAGGATTTATTCCAGTTAAGCGAGCTGCGAAATCAGCGCTAAGCATTAGTGAAAAGATTATTGTGCTTAATGTATTTAATGCACTTAGATATCAAAAAAGTGCAATAAGTATCGATTCTACAGTGGAACTTTGTTCAAAGATGACAGGTATTGGAAAAGCAACCATCTACAGGCTGATGCGGGAAGAAAAGACAGGAACCGTGACGCCACCAAAACCATCTCCAGGAAGGCGAACAATACCGATCGATGAGGACGAAAAGGCCATCATAAGACGAAAGGTGCATTCATTCTATTTCAATAAGGAGATCCCTACTTTGGATAGAGTTTTAGGGGCAGTAAAAGAAGACTTTCCTGCAATCAAGAGAGATAAACTATGGAAAGTTCTAAGAGAAATGAATTTTAGATGGGAAAAACATAGTCGGAAGTCTCATTTGCTCGAAAAAGATGAAATAGTGTGTTGGAGACGTAATTATTTGAGAAAAATAAGACAATTTCGCAATGAAAACAAAACAATTTTCTATTTGGACGAAACATGGCTGAACGAAGGCTACACAGTTGGAAAAATATGGACAGACAAAAATGTGACTTCTCACCGGCAAGCATTTTTAGACGGTCTATCAACAGGAATAAATCCGCCCTCTGGAAAAGGAAAACGATTAATTATAACTCACATCGGTAGCTCTAATGGCTTTTTAGAAGGTGGACTATTATCATTCCAATCAGTTCGTACAGGCGATTACCACGAGGATATGAATGCTGATGTTTTTGAGGAGTATTTCGAACAAATGATAGAGCTGATTCCACCTGGCTCCGTCATTGTGTTAGATAACGCTCCGTATCACTCCAGAAGATTGGAGAAGATGCCTACAACTGCTTGGCGAAAAGCAAAAATTATCGAGTGGCTTGTGGAGAAACAAATACAATTTGAGGACAATATGGTTAAAAAGGAGTTGCTATCAATTGTAAACACCCATAAACATCGGTTTCAAAAATATGTTGTTGACGAAATGGCCAAAAAACAAAATATAATAGTGCTTCGGCTCCCCCCTACCATTGCGAATTAAATGGCTAGAAAAAATACCACTTATAAAATGAGTGATGTTCAAAAACTCTTTGAAGAAGCGCTTAAAGAAGTCAACGCGGGGAAGTGGCAAAGATGTATAGAGCATGTAATAAAGGAGGAGGAAAAAATGTGGCAATTGGATAGTTTACTGGAGAAAACGGTCGAACCACTTATTATCAATTTAGGGGAAGAAGACAGTCCCTCAGATATTTCATTTTCTGATGATGATTAATTTAAAGCGAAGAAATGTAATGACTTACTATAAATTTTATAGAATTTCAAATAGAAACATTTTTCCAAATTTACTTGTTTATTGGTTGCTTTATTGTTATTAGTATTAAATTTATTCAAATACAAGGGTAACAAATTATGCCACACATCCGAATGTTCACTAAATTATATAATTATTGTGTTTAATATAAACTTAAACCCACCCGAAAGCTCGTGCATGAGTGCAAAACATCACAGGTAGAATCCTACCGCTTATTGTTCGAGCCTCGGGCTAAGCTTTGTATTCGACGCCCTTATCAGATCTATAGGAATGGAAAGTTTAATAAATGCAAAAGGGTCTATACTTTCAATGTATATACTATTTAAAACTTGGCAATTTAGGTGGACCACTTTGTATACGTGTTTGACGGATTTTAATGATTTATTACTATCAACCAATTTCAAATCGAGTATAGATAACACAAATAATTACAAAAATCAACCAAATTTTAAAGTAGGTACAAATAATTCTCAATTTATTTATTATTAAAGGGAATACAATATACACCTATGCAAGGGAGAATTTTGATAATAATTTGTAGCACCAAAGTTAATATCAAAAACTTTAAAATTTCTTTTATCATAACGCGGGATGCGTATTGGCATTGTTTACTATGCTGCAGCACATACATGGTGTTGCAACGCGGTAAAGAATGACTGAAAAAATGCTCTCTACCCAGACATATCTTACCGCGACTCAGCACAGGCAGGTGTTAAGAAGTAGTAACTATTGTATTATGGATACGCTACCATTCTCCAGACATTGTTTACCGCGTTGCAGTCCCAACCCCGTTGAAATTTGTTTACTTTCGCGATTTTAATACAGGGTGTCTCATTATATTCTGACTGTTTTGAACGGAACGGTCTCAGATAATAAGATGCGGTTTTCACAGTTAGGTTTAAAATTACCATAAGTTTTGTTCTGACACATTTATATAAATGGCCTATTTCCGGTTTACCCGTTAGAAAATTGGCGTATTTTCAGAATACAGTAGATGTAAGTCGAACATAGGATAGAGTTTGGGCATATAATAGTTATTTGTTTAACTAGGCAGTCAATCTACTTTGCTGCCGAGTTGAACATATAATTTTTTCTCCGATTGTATTGTATTTGTATTGTATTTGCAAATTATTATAATTCCCACAATCTCTTTATTTTGGTTGGTTGCTATGGAAATGTATAATCACAGGCAGCAAAGTAGGAAAATAATACTTTGCTGATTGATATCAGTTAATATTTGCTGCCAATCGGAGAAAAAAATATTGTTCGAGATTTCAATGTGCTGATGCATTTTGAGAGATTAAACACTTCAATTAATTCTATTGAATATAAAATACAATGTGACGTTCTGTCAATGATCGCAATATTTTTGTGATGTGACATATTAAAGCCTCATTGATTATTATTTATTAATAAGATATTTGAATCAGTATTACAGTTGAAGTTATCCAGCTTCTATTTCTGTGCACCGATTTTAAAGTTTAAATGTACCGTAATAAAGTAAAAATATGCGTCTTTTGAAAATTGCTTAATATACATGGTGTCCCATTTAAAAAATTACAGCTACTGTATTATGAAAATACGCCACTTTTCTAGCTGGTAAATCGGAAATAGGCCATTTATATAAATGTGTCAGAACAAATTTACGGTAATTTTAAACCTAACTGTGAAAACCGCATCTTATTATCTGAGACCATTCCTTTCAAAACAAAATCGCGAAAGTAAGCAAATTTCAACGGGATTGGGACTGCAACGCGGTAAACAATGTCTCGAGAATAGCAGCGTATCAATAATACAATAGTTACTACGTTTGAACACCTACCTGTGCTGAGTCGTGGCACAGAGTACACCATCTAACAAGAGGCGAATGAAAGCCGTTTTCGTGATCGCAATTTTCTCTGCACATGCGTGAAATATGTAGTTTATCTGTCAGTGTCAAGTCGACACATGGTCGTCACTTCCGTTCGTTCGTTCCCGTCAGTTACTCAGTACTCTGTGGTTTGGTTGTCACTGCCTTAGTTAGATGGTGTACTCTGTGGTTTTATGTAGTTTATCTGTCAAAGTCTCGACGTATTTCCGTTCGAGTCCAACTTCAAAGGAACCGACAAAGCTTTCGTCTCTTGTTAGATGGTGTACTCTGTGGTCGTGGTAAGATATGTCTGGGTAGAGAGAGCGTTGTTTCAGTCATTCTTTACCGCGTTGTAACACCATGTATGCGTTGCAGCATAGTAAACAATGCCAATACGCGGCCGGGATATTAAATTCAATACTCTCATCCCTTGGAAATCGAAAGAACTTTATTTTTCTCTCCGAATAAAATTTATTTGGACAGTCTCTGTATGAACAACACACTCCGCCGTGATGTTTATCCATTTTATAAGAATAATAATATATACCACTATATTTTTATAGTTAATATTAGGTACCACAACGCACAATCGATTAGTCAAATAACACAATAAGTAATATCGCCGATTGAACACCTTCAAACAATGAAGCAAACAAAAATGGCGTTATGAATTTTGAGAACAGTTAACAAGTGATTTTGAGCATGTTTTGACGTTTTGATTATGTTAGGTTAGGTTAGCCGTCACCGTTATTGTGCATGGTTGCCAAGGATGTGGTTTGTGAAAAAAGTATATATTTATGGTATGATTTTTATACATTATAATATTTTTAATTGTATAATTCTTTTAAGGTTAATAAAATTTATTTAAAACAAGTAATTATCGAATATTTGTATCTGTATAACTATCACACTTAAAAATAATGCTTATAAGATATTTGACCTATGATCGTAAGTTGGAGGGAATATTATGCAAATTGATAACCCTGTTGACAAATTTCGCGAAGCAGCCCGAACGGTGTCGACATAAGACGATGGGCATTTAAATGGGTATGTCCACCCATCTCTCTCTCTTTTTACTGTTCTCTGTCAAGCTTTCGTATCTGGTTCTCTTTATAATCTGTGGCTCCACTTAAATTATAAGTGTCACTTAGTTAAGTATGACTTTTTGGGATAATCGGTGCGAATGGCTCTTACCAATCAATGTCAAAATTGGAATTGACAAATAAAATGTTTATAAATTTGTGTTGGTAAATAGCAATTTTGAAGGTGTCCGTTTGTTCATTGATTGATGTCAGTTTCTGTGTCAATGTTTGGACTAGTATTAGTTACAGCTTTACGCAAAATTGTATATTACGTTTGGGTTTGGCTCGTTTCTTCCTACATTCTGATAACATATTTCTCAGTTCTGTAATAATTAATTCGCAAATGAACCCAACACCCGCACGGACAGCCTCGTTAGTCGCCATTTTGCTTTCAACTATCGGTTCCACATTCGTTGAAACATGAGAACCAAAACTTGATTCGATTTTAGTTGATCAATAAAAATCGTTCAATTAAAATCGACTAGTGACAACGCGCCTTTGCAAGAATGATTAGAACAAGAGTCTCTCCAAAAAAGTTACAAAAAACAATAATTTTTTGGAGAGACTGATGACCCACCGGTGACGCCCACTTTGCATGGAGCCTCTTACTCGGCAGAACTTTCACATTCTAACCAAAAGGTGCGATTCGAATAATATAGTATATCAAGTCACAAGAGCAGACAATGAGTTTTGACACAGTTGAATTTTTTAAATTAAAATGTGGGTCTTGTAATACTTCATTTGAAAAAGGAAATAAAAAGTAATTTAATTGAATCAGAGAATAGTTTTACAATAAACAAAATGCAGTATTGAATTTATTAATGTTAATATATATTACTTTTCAGCTAAATTGAATGCTCAAAATGCCACCGCAAATCGAGGAACACATTATTCTTTCACATTAGGAATAATTCTATTAACTTCGTATTTAATTCGGATTTACAGCTCCTGTAGATTTTGCGGTTTATCTACACCTTTGAAAAAATCTTTATTGATAATGTAAAAATCGTTAAATTAAAATAACAATTTACTAATTTCTACTATAATAAATAAACGGTAAAATTTATACTTATATAAAATTATATTATAGTATAGGTCGTCAATGCCGTATAAGTTATTTCATTGATGACGTACCATGGCATTACTTTTACTTTTCCTCCCTAGGGAGGAAAAGTACGGCTTTGCTCCCTACAATGAGGTCAGGAAATGCATACTTTGGATAGAGGTAGGCGGAAAAATCTTTTTTATTATTACACCGTTTATTGATCAAAGTAATTTAGTCGTATTGTTTTATAATATTCCAAAAGTTGTATAATAATCTTATTTGTGATATAAATTTTTTGTCATCTTTTTAACAATTTGTTTCAAATGCGGCTCTGTTTTTGTAATCCTTCTGCCATCTACCTTTATAGTTCAACAACAGCATATTGCTGTTAATGGTAACTGTTATTATCTACAATCTGGTTTTCGCTGATTATAAAATGCAGGGTGTGAGTGAGTGCAATTGAAAAAACTTGCCATTTTTGGTCCAGACTATATTGTATGTTGAATTGCATTGAATGTTTGGTTATTAAAGTTATTTAATATTTATAAAATTAAATTACTGTTCTATCAAATTACGGAAAAAGCTCAGTATTTAGAAATTAAAATTGAAAAAAATCCATTTTCCATGTGGTTCGGCTATTACCCAATAGATAGGGTAGGCTGTTCGAATAAACAATTTTCTTCTATAATAGATTTCTGTTTTATTTTACATTACAATATTTGTATAATCTCCATACTTGTCACCTAGATGGTACTACTATTAAGGTTTATATAATTATCGTTATCGTTTTTTTTATAAATAATTTTTACATTGTTTGGTCGAGATATAAAAACAACTAATTATGAGTAAATATATTTATTTGAATATATAAAATCTTTATTTGTTTAAAATAATTGTACAAATATAAACATAGTAAACGATTACTGAGTACGAAAAATGAAAATTTTTCCTTTTGTGAATATAATCCTTATACAGGGGAATTTTTGTAACATATACATTCTATACAGGGGGGAATATTGGTTGGATAGATAGTAGGAAAGTATTTGTGGAGCTCCAGTAAGTTTGCCACATATAGGTACATCTAATTATTCTTTTTGCTTCTTCCATCAAGTCTTTGCAAATCTGGATATGAGAGAAGTAATTGTGTCAGAAGTTGAAGCTGTTTTGGTATGCTGATCTGCCAGTTTACTGCCATGTTTACCAATGAGTGCGGATATCCATACAATGGTGACTATGATGTTTAGGAAACAGAGATGATAAAAGTGATGAATTTCTTGGACACTGGGATGTTCAGTAAATAATTCCTGGATATATTGGATAGACTCCAGGGAGTACAGATGACAACTGTTTTATTCGAATGGTTGATGTGCTTAAAAGCTTGTACAATGCTGCACAATTCTCCAGTATGCACAAAGGAGGTATTAGGGAAGTGCTGATAGGATCATTTAGTAGTAATTGATCAGCCAACACCAGTACCACTTTTGGAAGCGTCGGAGTCGTATTGGCTGCTATGAATGATTTCAAGAAATGCTTTAACCATGAGCTCTTTAGGTGTTTTGTATTGACCTGAGGAGGGTGCATGATCCATGGAGGAGTTGAAGGAAGCGGTATGAGGTTTGTGAGTGAGAGGTTAATGAGGCTAATATAAGAGCAATATGTTTAATTATTGGTGAAGGATTGTTAAGAGGACTGACAATAGATGTGAATAGGAAATAGACAGGATTGAGAGGGTTTGAAAGGACTGAGAATGCGTAGGAGAGAAGTGGATATTAGGTGCAATTCTGTAAGAAAATGTTAAATTTTAACGCACAGTTAAAAATAAGACAATCTTCTAACCAATTTTTGCTAGTCTGTATGCATATTAAGTTTTAAAGTATTAACGGAAACTCTTTATTGGATACCATACATGTTAAAATTTGAATCATAATCTTGACTATGTATAGATTGAAACATTTATAATAGCGTAAACTTTGTCAAATTTAACGGCGTATCGTTAATTTTTAACCACTTCTTATAGAATTGACCCTAATGTCGTCTAATCCATAGCGAGGGCTCATTCGGCTTCGCAGTAGATACTTTCAGATGGGCTGCTACGGAAAGTGCCTAAGCAAATTCGCAGGGCTGTGTTATAAATGTAATTTGGAGATCCTAGTTCTGTCTGTAAAAGACGTAGCCATACATCTAATTTGGAGCAAATAAGTGCTTTTTACATTTTAGTAGGGATCTCTCGTCCGCACCTCAGTGATAATGAGTCAGTCGTTTGTAACAGATACCTTTTGTTTCTAGAATATGCTAAGGCGAGAATCGATTGTCACATCCAATATTTTGCAGTGATTAACCACGTGGAGGGAAGAATCACTAGTAAATATGTGGGAGAGAAGAGATTGTGGTCGCCTGCTGAATTTTAAAGTTTTTGTTTTTGTTAAGAATAAAGTTAATCCTAGAGTGTTCATGTGAGTTTGTAGAAAGTTTGGCTCTAATACACCTCATCGATATTGGAATAAAATCTATCTACAGAATTAAAAAGGATAGGGTTAGCTCATGACTTATTTATACTCGGTATGAAGAAATCACTTTTACGGATGCGTTGTTGAATTTGATTTTATTGGATATACCATATATTGAGCTATACCGCATTGATTGCGTCCTTCCATTATGCGAAAATATCCTTGTTCTCCCCAATATCTACCCCACGAATTCTTTGCAATAAAATAGTATTGTCGGTTTCGGTCGTTGGTGACTCCATAGCCAATGATTGTGACGGCATGATTTAAACATGATATTGTTTTACAGCATCTATCATCTTGTAGGATACCTAAAAAATTGTGTACGATGTAATTATTATAACTATTACATAGGTAAATTTAATTCAGGTGTTTCATTGGGAAAGGGCCTAACTTTAAATGTAGATGAGGATCACTTTGGTGCTTCCAAAAACCTATATTTAATGTGTCTTTTGCACTTCATAACCGAGTGCAGGGTGTTTTATAAGTTTATCCTTTTTTTTTCGAGCCACATAACTTCCGAGTTACCCTGCATATTATTTTGAAATTTGGTACAGGTAATAACCATTACCTAGAAACTCCATCGGAAGCATCTCCAAGAAGATAATGCAGGTCCGGCTTAACAAAAAATTTCAAAACTCGTCTTTCCTAAAAACAACACCCTGTAAATAGATTTTTTTAAATTGCTCTTTTATATAATTGGAAAGAACATAAAAAATCGAATCTACATATTTCCTTTTTATTTTTCCGCAGAAAATTTTACTACCAAAAATTTACTGTCAAAGTAATAATTTATGCACGTTTTGGTGGTCTTTTTTATTTTTTAGCTTGAAATGAAATCTATTTAATGCATCTAGAGAAGCATCCTAGAAATTCAATTGAGTTTGTATGTTTACGAGTACAGACCACTAAAAAATGTGATTACAGGGTCGTACTTAGAAATACTCATTCAACATGTTTCGAATATTTCGAACACCCTGTATAAGGATATGTATCTGGAAACTATGCACTCCTACATTTAGAATAACAAAATAAAATACGAGAAATAAGTTTATACCTACTTCAAAAAAACGGAGAGATTTTTATTAATTTTATTAGTTGACCTGAAAAGAAAAGAAATTCTAACATTGTTCAAACGAAGCAAGTCTAACCTACAAAAATTGCAGTATACATTTATTTCTCGTATTTTACTTTGTTATTCTAAGTGTAGAAGTACATAGTTTCCAGATATAGAGTGTTTGAAATATTCGAAACATATTGAATGAGTATTTCTAAGTACGACCCTGTAATCACATTTTTAGTGGTCTGTACTCGTAAACAAACAAACTCAATTGAATTTCTAGGATGCTTCTCTAGATGCATTGAATAGATTTCATTTCAAGCTAAAAAAAAACCTCTCCGATACCATTAATTGTTTACCCCCAAAACGTGCATAAATTCTTACTTTGACGGTAAATTTTTGGTAGTAAAATTGTCTGCGGAAAAATAGAAAGGAAATATGTGGATTTGATTTTTTATACTCTTTCCAATTATAAAAAACAATTTAAAGAAAACCTATATACAGAGTGTTGTTTTTAGGAAAGACGTGTTTTGAATTTTTTTGTTAAGCCGGACCTGCATTATCTTCTTGGAGATGCTTTTTATAAAGTTTCTAGGTAATGGTTATTACGTGTACCAAATTTCAAAATAATATACAGGGTAACTCGGAAGTTATGAGGTTATGAGGAAGAAACATTAAATATAGGTTTTTGGAAGCACCAGGCCCTTTTCCAATGAAACACCCTGTATCATAGTCGGACATAGTCAGAGAGGCTCTGAATATGATAGCAAAATGGACGAAAGACGAGACTAAAAGAAAAGACCTATTGGCATGAAGATTCCAATGGTGATGGACGTTAAATAACTGACTCGAGAAGGACATGGACCAAAAAAGAAAAATCCGTCACTACTTTCAGCGTGTTACAAAAAAATAATTGAAACAAATTTTGACTTACCTGAGCTGTACATTTGCAAGAGATCCGCACAAATAGCTATGCATACTGGTTGTTGTGCAACCACTTCCAACATACACTTCTCATCGTATGGTTCAATACTTTCATAACCATCTATCGACACCAGTGGTTTACTCGGATCAAACCTACATTCGCCGTCATCTTCTTCGTATGGATAGTCGTCTGTATAATGTACACCACCACTACTCATCATATAGTCAAAAGCATATTCCATTAATCCACCTCCGCAGCCGTGGGACGTGTTATCACAATCAACTAAATGCTGTTCACTGAGGTTAGGTAGATATCCTGATTTGATTTTGGTTAAACTTTCCACCGCACAATTCTGTGGAAAATTAAAGCAGTAATAATTGAGCTAGCGCGTATAGCACGTTTTGTATACCTAATAGTAAGTAGTACAAGGTTCAGTTGTTCAGATTCCACATATGACAGTAGTGTGCCCTGGAGTAGTTTAGACTTGGAAATCTTCCTCAAATGTTGATATTATCTACACTGTGTTATTTATAAAATGCGACATAGGGATTCCTGTACAAAACTGTCAAACGCGAGCTTCATTTTCATACCACTTTCGAATACTTTCAACCGTGTAGGAGATCATACAATTTTTTATTGAACCAGAGCGAATTTAAGAAAATTAAAAGTGCATTTGAACTTATTTTTCAACGACCTTTCCAAATATGTTATTATTTTTTATGAGCGCTATTTGGTAAAAAAGTTAGCTAGCGATTGACAGTTTTGTACAGGAATCCCTATGTCGCATCTTATAACTAACACAGTGTAAATACTATCCATATAATATACTCTACTCTCTTTTAATAAATGGTAAATAATTATGATTAAGACTATGAATGTCCTATTGTGCTTTTTTCCAATGTATCTTAGACCTTGTAGTCTACAAGTACTGAAAGTAGTTTCTTTAGTCTCATTCCTTAGAAAATTATCAAGTTCCAGCTAGTAGTCTCCCAGGTCTTGTGCTCTGGGTTTTGATGCACATGAACCCCGAAGCCTTGGCCACACAAGCGGCAATTGAAGATCTCCTGTCAGCTGCTACTATCAGCACGTATAAGAAGTTAATTGGTTCTCGGTAAAAAGGCATGCATTCAAGAGGACGATTGCTCGTGTCATATTTCGTGGTTATCCAAACGTTCAAAAATTTTTAGTTCGCCTTTAACAACGTCTGTCGTTAGTAAAAGTGAAACTTTGTCTGAGCCAGAATAAAACTGCACTAAGCTTTGGCAGAAACGCTGACAGGGCACCTCAAAAAAGTCAAAGTAGTAGAGCAAGAAGATTGTAGGTTCTGTGAAATTTTATTTTGTTTTTTAACGTCGGTCTATTTCTGCGACTGAGGCTAATCACCGACGCCGGGAGCACTCTACCCCTAACCGGAAATTTTGGCGAACCCACTAGTGTTCCAACCAGTGGTAGCGTTCTTTAACGAGCCCAACATCCATGGACTCGGGACCTCGGTTTTACGTCTCCTCCGAAAGACGGCATATCTACATTATACCTCGTGCGCATTGGTATAATGCCTGCGAGCTGTGATATGCTAGTCCGCTGCAGGCTGTACGTGCCCTATACGATAGTTTTCCCTGGCATGGTCGTCACCCATCCAAGTACTAACCATGTCCGACCTTGCTTGACTGTAATTATCGCATCAAACGCGTTCCACCACAGTGCTGGGTCGTCGCGCGGTTCTGTGAAATAGAAGAAGAATTTTCATTCTCATACTTGTGGAGTGCATAGCAATATATACAGAATCATAGAACTCAACACCTAGGGTATATTTGATTGTCTATGCCCTACTAGGTCTATCCAATGGCATATTTTCTCTGCTTTTCGGCTTTGCCTATTTCTTCCAAAATTACATTGGAGCTGATAGCGCAAAAGAGGATTTGAGTCTCAAAAGGGTGTTTTTATTTGCTATTCAATTACCTTTTATTCCAGCGTGTCCTGGAACCCACAGTAAGCTTAATTGGGTTATCGATATATTCAGGGCTATTCACTAAGCAAAGTTGTTATGGATAGCAACTGTAAATTGTCGTTATGTTCAAGGTCAGTTGCTAGGCGCGAAATTGGTATTCACTATTTAAGTGAAGTCACTATAAGAGTTGCTATGCATAATGACAAGTGGTGTTGTTAACGAAAACCATTTGCGTCAGACACCTATTGGAATATTTTGATTTATTTATATGAACAGTTGAATATTTTAAATTAATAAGAATGGCATTTTTAGTACATATAGACTTTTTATTCATTCCATATGTGTGCTGCTACACATTTGTCAAGATTTTAATAAATATGGTTACTTTTTCAGAGAAAATTTAAGAACCGAAGAGATTCTAGTAATTATTTCGAATTGCCAGGAATTACATTTAAAAATTTGTTTAGACTAAATAAAGAGATGGCTTTGGAACTTATAAATGAATTAGATCACTTTCTACCTGATGGACAATGGACCACACATAGGTATTCCAAATCATTTATACTTAAACTATTTGTGAGCATATTGTTCCCAGAGAAATAAGGTTTCGAAATGCTAAAGATGAAGTTCGAATCACTGCTCAAGAATTCATAAACAAATTCCATTTTCCTGGAGTGATAGGATGCATAGATTGTACTCATATTGCAATTATTAATCCTCCAAAGAATAATGAAATTTACCCTGGGGCTGTTTACTATAACAGAAAAGGATATGCTATGGTATCAATGCCCAAGTTTTATGCAATTCAAAGCTAATTATAACTTCAATAAATGCTCGTTACCCAGGGTCAACTCATGATGCTGCTATATGGCAAATGTCTTCGATCAGAGGTTATATGGCAAATGTCCTCGATCAGAGAACATATGGAACAAAAATATTTTGAAGGTAGAGCAAATTTATGGCTTCTAGGAGATTCTGGTTATCCTTTACAACCGTGGTTAATGACGCCTATAATAGATGCAGAGCCAGAAGCATTATATACAGAGTGTCATAAAACGACCAGAAATATCATAGGACGGATGTTTGGTATTCTTAAAAGCCGATTTAGATGTTTTCTAAGACACAGAGTTCTGCATTACATGCCTCCAAAAGCAGCGAAAATTCTATATGCATGTGCTGCTTTGCACATTTAGGGCCACTGGATGATGAAGAGAATATAAACATTCCAGACCCAAATCAGAGACAAGAAAATGTAAACATTTTAGCTCTAGGTAGTAGAACAAAAAGAGCTTTAGTTGACCATTTTAGGTGATTTTCTCTGTTATAGAGAATTATAATTTCTGGTCATTCTTTATAAATCCTTCTGTACGTGTCTTAATAAGAATCCATCATACCTTTTCAATACAGCTACAAATCTCATTTATTTTGTATTTAAATTTATTTTAATTAGTTTTTCAAAAGGATTTTGATCGTAAAGTATATATTTCAATTTAGCTTAACCGAAAAAATAAACGGTCACAAAAATATTTGAAGTTTATAATTATTTACTCTGTCAAAGCAAAGAAACGACTAGACCCATTTTCAGTAGTAATAACCCAAGGACATTGATAATTGTTCGAAAAAATCTTATGACAGATTTCGAAAGCTTGTTGGAAACAGACCGACGCCGTAGGCGGAGGTCTGTTGCCTACAAGCAACAAGCTTGAGAAAGTTGTCATAAAATTTTTGAGCATTTATCAATTTCCGAGGGTTATTCGGATAGAAAATTTTTTACCAATCATAGAATGACAACCAAATCGTGACATTTCCAAATATTAAATATTTGAAACTTCAAAATCGAAATAAATCAATAGGTATGTGTCCATATGTGTCCATAGCCCATGGTCTGTTTTCAGTGTAATGTTGACATGATTGGCTGAGATTGTTCATATGATATAAAATGAAGAAATTTGATTGGTTCTTGGAATTGTCAAAAAATTTTCCGCACAATAGAACTATCTTGAAGGTTGTTATCATGTTGTTATCATAACGACAGTTGCCAACCTTGTATTAAAGAATACTAAAATTTCGCAAGTGGTTACTAAAGTCATTATCGAAAGTTGTTAGCAGAGTTGCTATGGTTAACAACTGCGATAACCACTTTACTTAGAGACTAGCCCTGAATGAGTGATATACTTACTGCACTGAAAGCCCAACAGGACCCGCAATAACCTTGTTCTTTGACAGGAGTAACTGCCCCTTCCTTCCTCCAGTCTTTAGTCTTCGGCATACTTCTAAATTTTGATCTAAAAATTTGTTGGGGTCTTTTAGGTAGTTTACCCATATTACGTTTCACCATAGCCGCAAATTCGTTACTAGTTAAATCGGAAAATTGGTTAATACCCATCCGATACGTATAAACACCTCGATCTGCTTCGACATTATGTTTTTCAATAGCGCGTATGTTATCTCGAAAGACTGAAAAACGTTCGTCATCTGCCGAACGTGATTTATAGTTTCTATTGAATTTTTTCTAAAACAAATAAATTGTTATAAAAATTGTTATAAAAATAGAACGGCTCTAACCTTAAAATGAATCCATTGCTGCTTTTCTGAGAGTATAAAAGTTTCACAAGTCACTAGCACGGTAAATAAAGCTACAATATACTTCATTGTCTTCTAGTTACAATATCTTCAACTGATTATCGATGAATATACCCTCTTATATTTCATACATACTGTTTTGGATCAAATTGAAAATATTATTTTAAACGTCTGCAAATATTTTTTTCTGGATTATTTGGTTATTTTTTTCACTTTGTTTATATCTGACTAGATTAAATGTTATTTATTTTGGTGACATATATTCTTACGAGGTAAAAAAGAAACATAAAAATTGGAATATTTGCGTATACGATGCATAGACACCATTTGCGCTGCGCAATATTTTCTAGATCTTTTTTAGCGGACTTCTCAATTCCTAGTTCATATTTTTTTATGTATGTACATACAGGCATAGCTTCTTTTAGGTCAAACAATATGGAGCATGCAAATATGGTACTTTTTGACAAAAATCCTAATAGAAAACAAAAAATATTTTTCAGTACCTACCTAATTCGTTATAAACATTTAAAACAAAGAAGCCTTCTTTTTTTAAAGTTTTTTTCATATAACGTAAAAAGTAATGAAAGAATCTCAATAGTGTGTATAGATAAATCGTAGGTAAGTAAAATACGAACAAAATGAAGGGTCCCACGATTTAATCGGATAATAAGGAACCGAGGAAATTTGGAAAAACCGAAAAATAATTCATTTTTTTTAGAAATTCATATATGAGTCATTTGGCGTTAGTAAGAGCTGAAACTTACGTACAAAAAAAGTGATCGTCTTTTGAAACATAATTTTTTTTTCTATTGAAAATTGCTGTTGTTGCAATTGCAGAAATTATTGTTTTTTTTTTGTTTCAGGTAATGTGTTCGCTTTTAATAAATATACAATTTTTTGCTACACTTTGGTAAGTACGTACTAGTCGAATTTTTGAAAATTCATTATTCAATAATTTCTCATTTTTTACAATATTACACAACATTAAAATTGGATCAAATAGTCCTAAAATATTTAATATTTTTTAATATGGGCGTTTTTTCATATATAGTATGAAATGTCATGAAAGTTTGTTGCTTGGCAATTTTGCGAATGACATTTTTAACAAAACCACAAGCCGTCAGGCGAGTGGTTTTGGATTAATGCCCAATTTCACCAACCATTTCCTTAAGTTAGGTAATACCTAAATCAGATTTTGGAATGAAAAATAGAATTTACGTTTCACCATGCGCTAAGAAACGCCTAAGCATAATAAAGAATTCCCAATATTGTCACTCTCAAGTAATTCTTAGCGCGTGGTAAAACGAAAATTTCACATAGCAATTCCAAAAACTGATTTAGGTATTACCTTACTTTAGGAAATGGTTGGTGAAATTGGACAAATTTAAAAAATAAACGAACGGGACACAAATTGTTAGCATTATTTCTTACCAGCCACTTACTGCCAGATAAAGCTTTTGATCCTCCTCGTGTCGTTTTGGAAAATATTGGATTATATTCTACCCTGCCAGTAAAATTACCTTTATTATTATATTCTTTTTTAAAGTAATTAATATCACAATTAGCAGCTTCATTTCCACGCCATGCTAATTCGAACGAACATAAATGAAAAAACTTTTTTTGTAACCCATCAGGATTATCTTCAGAATAGCTTTCTACCATTTCTATTAATTCTTCTTTGGTAAACGCGTTAGAACTTCTTTTTCTGGTTTCAGGTTCAGCCTGAAACTTGTTACGTTTTGTATCTCTGGCCAATCTAGCAAATGTATAGGTAATATCTTTAAATGGATCAATTTTGATGTTAAATTCTAGAAAATACTTTTCCTGAACCATTTGAGCAGTCGTATTCCAAAGTGTTTTCACACTAGCTCCAGTATAATCAGTTCCATCTCTTTTTTTCATGTTAAAACCATAATCTTCAAGAATTTTTGCTACTTGTTCACAAGTATCCTTTTCTAACGTATAATTACGTGCGTCCAGAAACATTCTAAACTGTTCCCACGCAGACTTTTTTGTCTTCATTGTATTTCGCGGTATACTTTGCTTAATTGTACTCTCTTTTTCTATTATTGAATTATTTCCAAATCTTGTATTATTCATGTTAATAATACTTATTTAAATTTTTGAAACAGTTTTAATAATTTTCAAAATCTTTAAATTTTGTCAGTTATCAATTTACTCTAGTGAAATAGTCATTACAATTCTCTATTTTACTAGATATACTGATACAAATATCAAATATATAGGGAACTTTTCGAAAAATAAGACGGTTGTTTTTGTCATGCTCCTTAATCAAGTAGACTCTGCAAAATTTGGGTATATAAATTTTTTAAATTCAATTGCGCCCTCCATCAGTGGTCCTACAAGTCTGTAAATAATTTCCAGGATCTTCTCGAAGTCATTTTCGTTATAAAATGTTTTCCCAATTCAGCACAACAATCCGATCAAAAGAAATGGCCGACGACTGTTCATATTTGCCCACCCGGTACGTCAATCTTTATACATTTTTAATTTTGAATAAAAAATATTATCCGAGTTGTATATTCAGAAAGAAAATGTTTAATACCTATTAATTAATTTATTTTCATCACAAACTAAAAATTCTATAGTATTTTTCCTTGTCAAATCTAGTCTAGTTGTTCAAATTATGCTAAGCATTGACGTTCGCCCCCCCCCCATTTTTACAAGAAAATATATAAACATACAAAGTTATCCTTTTCATATTTTCAACACCGAAATAATATAAGAATGCAAAACCTTAAAATTAGCGGTGACAGAATGAATTTTTCTCTCGCCTAGAAGCTGCTAGAGCTCATCCCATTTTGCCCAAGCTCCCTCGTTTTGACGTAATTCTCTTCAAAACCTAGGTCCGGTTCCCGATAATTTTTAAGAATACTATTAGGTACACACTTTTTCACAAATTTTGGCCAATATATTACAATTATTTCAAAAGTTATAGCAAAACAAAAAAATTACAGATATATCGCATAACGTTTTTTCATAGATTTTGTTTGTATCAAAACCCAGACTAGCTAATTCGTGAACCACCTTATTTCAAAAACTTAGGTACTTGAACCCATTAAACGTTCTCTATCGCTTCTCCTTTGTTGTTAGCAGCTCCTATGGTTTGTTTGACCTGCCTAGTTTCATTAATCTTTTATTATATTATAATATCACAAAACTATTAAACACATTTTTAAATACACTTCCAAAGTATTGCTCAGCAAATTTGAATATGCATTAAATCTTACCTTTGTAAAAAAAATCAAGAAAATGTTGGATTATTTTTTATTTATTTTTCCTTTCAAGGATGATTAATACGACGAGAAGATGCTGTTTGTATTTATTACACCGTTTTTAATACGTACGCACATTTTGTTTTGACAACCGAACTCAAAATACAGAGTTATTCCACCTGTGCGTATATATTTTTTCTCTGATGAGCCACATTCAATTAAATCTGGAAGGTAAACTGGAAGTTAACACAGAGTCCCGTACCTTCTATATTTTAAGAAACTATAACTATAACTATTTTTAACAAACCTCCTTCATGTCTTGTATGTATGTATTTTGGGTTGACATTCACTGAGACCTAAAAGATCTATTATGCCCCCTTAATGTCTTCATACCTGGGTTGTCTAGTGGCTCACCAATTATAAAATTGACAGAAAAATGAATCTTCACTATTCAAACACAATAATATAGTTTCAGAAGGTTTTTTCTGGTAGATGTTGAGATAGGCAGTGCGCTGATGTACAGTATTACCCTGTATATAAAGGCATTGCGTTTGGAGAACTGCTCCATAAATATTAATGGAATATTAGCACAATAAATCAATAAAGGTGAAGTTGTCCTTCGGGCCCACTCCGAGCACATATATATGTATTCAATTCGCGTTAATTTATCAACTTTTCATTTGATAAATGAGCCGGTCAAAACAAACTAATCATCAAATGTACCCCTTCGATAATTTATTATAATTTCATTATTAATTATCGTGTTTGACGTTAGCTATAATTAGATATAGAGATGAATTATACAAAAAATTTGGATATTATTATTAAATTAGTTGGTTACTATTAAAATAGCTGCATATGTTTGTAAATAAATATGTAGTCCAGTAAACGAAGGTGTCAACATGGGCAACTGCTCCAGCAAGAGCAATTTTTTTAATTTGCAGGTTATGGTAGGCACATTCAAATCCCAAAATGTCAGGTACCTGACCATTGTGGAAGGGTGGGAAAATGGCTCTGAAATTCCAGAAATATTTCCCGCAATATCTTCCGAGATTTGACCACTGGAGAATTTTTGTTCAGACGAAAAGTAAAGAGCAGTTCCTTGCCCACAAAAATGATCCTTAGCATTTTTTCGGAAAATTAGATAGTTTTCGAGATAAATGGCCCGAACGCCGACCCAAAATTGAGCTCCAGGCCGTCTTATAGAGAGCTCGCTCTGAGGCATGACGTCCCCAAGTAAATTACTAATTTTTTAATAACTCGCGTGAAAATCAATATTTTTTAATGAATCAAAGTGCGGGTGAAAGAAGGGATCTGTGGTTACTAAGGCGTGTTTTCATCCACTCAATTCGTGCTCCTGGGTAATTGGAAAACCAGGCCAAAATTCGTCTTTGCTAGATTTTTTAATGCTTCCATGGATTTATTCATATTATTTTTATTAATAGTTATTTCAGCCAATCCTATTGGATAATGGTTCTCTGGGGGGTACTTTATTTATTCCGAAACAATGCTACCAATAATTCGCCCGTATTTTTTTGAATAATGTGTTTTCCAAGAGGCGATTTTTGTGGATTTCTGGAGTTTTACCGAGCGCTCTGGTTTATCGGGAATTTCTCGATGATGAACTGTCAAACCCGCTTATAATTGATATTGGGAGAAAAGTTAGAATATCCTCTTGCCGATGGTATAATTTTTTTTGGCCCAGACCCCTGGGTTTTCAGAAGAATCGGGGAAATTTCCAGTATTCTGAGGGAAGACAGCTATTCTTCTGAATTTTTTCGAGCAGTTTTTTCTCTATACAGTAAAATTCTTCCCGGTCAAGCATCATACCCGATGAAAGATCACATTCTGAACTTTCCTTTGATATGTGTATCAAGTATTTTTTTTGATCCATTGAAAAGAAATTTGTCTCTAAATTTGTTATAATGGATGCCTCATTTTATTCTCGCACGCCGCCACGCCACCTTAGTGTGGTCGACGGCGTCTGCTATAGTGCGTGTACACGTGGATGCTTTCTGCTGCATTGTTTGTCAACAACTGACAATTTTACATGTAAACACTATCTCTTCCGTGAATTTTCAAGAATAAATTAGTAGTATTCCAGTGTAAAAAGTGAAATTCAAGTCATTATTAATTTTATTGTTATTATCAAATAATAAATTCTGGAATTTTTATTGATAAAAAACACAGGGAATTATTGAAAATTCTTGAGCTTCTTTTTTTTGGAGCACACGGTGAGGTTTCATTTTTTTTAATTAAGATCATTAATATTGTTTAGGGTGAAATGACGTCTGATGATTTGATAAATATTGTTCATTCCTGTAGAAAAATGTCGCAGAGGTTCTAGTACGCCCGTGTGTTTTATTTGTGATCAAGCTCTGACAGAAGACGTTACAACGGTTACCCGAGGACTAGAAACCCTAATAAATGTTAGCAAGACCAGGATAGACAACCACCATTTGTTCCTGGAGAAGGTATCGTCTGTGGAAGTTCATCGCTTGTGTAGGAAGAGGTATTCGGTAATGAAGAATGGGAAAGTTATTTTCGCAATTTTAGCGTCTACTTTCAATCCTTTTCGCACACAGTCCTTCCTAGGATTGGTCTGTCCAATAAAAGCAGATCAGGGTCTCAATTTTAAAGAAAGCGATACCTTTTTGACCCCGAGAATGGGTAAGAGATCGACCATTTTCATGTTTCTTTTCATGGCCTTAATTATTTTGCGGTTGCGAAAATGCAAGAGGGCGCCATCTACCATAGATGCTTGGAGGCCTAAACATAGAAATTGGTGTATTTTCAGGGTCCCTCATCCCAGACTTTGGGCTAGAAGTGTCAGTTTTCAAGTTTCAGAAAACTGCGAACTTTTCAACCACCATTTTTGCAAAAAATATTGGTGTAACGAAAGAAACTGTAGGGAGAACTTTTGTAGGTAGTAATGACCTGTTCTTCATTTTTTGTCCGAGCAAAAATTCTCTAGGGATCGTAGTTTGGGAGATATCGGCGGAAAACGGATTTTCGGGATCTCTAGAGCCATTTTCCGACCCTCCCACAAATTTCAGGCACCTGAGATTTTGACATGTTGACGGTATTTTTCGCCTTCATTTATTGGACTAATGGTATATGTGTAACGCTGACAACAATTTATTTCGAAGCCTTTTCACTAAATTTTTCTTCAATAAGTTCTGACTTGTGCTCTGGTATCTATCGTTGTTTGTTTGTAAACACTTGTTGGTAGCATAGATTTCTGTCTAGAATACGGATACAAATTTTCTCAAAGATACGTAGAGATTGCACCTGGGCTTAGCACAATAGACTTCAGCTCCTCCCCTACCATGTTAGGATCACTTTAACACATCAACGATTCATCGTGGCTCCATGTTTCCATACCGTTCCAATTTAACTGAATATCATATTGTGTCGTTAATTATGGCCAACATGTTATCTCTTCTCAATCAAAGAAGTAAGTTTGTGAGAACATCTGTTATTCCTAAGTTGGAATCACCAAATCTACTATCTAAGGATGCATACGAAGACAAAAAGAATTGTGGAGGGTAGCCCTTCTCATGTACTATGGAAATACGTCAAACCTCAGAGCTAAAGAACAATAACAGGGTTTCTCATTGGTCCAATAAGAATAGAATTACACAGAATGGGACTATTCAACGTAGAACTTTTGTGGAAAAAGGACAGGAACGATAAAATCATACAGGGGGTGCCATTTAAAGATAAAAAATGAAGATTGGCTTCAATAGGGGCGTTAAGAAAGTTAAGTTTATGATACCTCACTAAAACGGTATTTTGATGCCATTGAGGAATTACTAGTCTACAAGGTTACCAGGCTACTAAGTTGTAGAAGGGAAAAATAAATCTTTTAGGTGTCAGTGACAGTTTACCCAAAAAATGAATTGGAAATCCAAACAAGAGGATTCAATAAAACTCAAAGTCCAAACCACAATTATTTAATTTTGTCTACCAAGAGGACAAATTATTCAGCTACTAGTTTCGGTAAATATAGACTCTTGTGAGTCGCAGTGGAGGGCCTTATAGACCCACTCACCACAAACCTAACCTAACCTAACCTTCGGTAAATAAATTACCATCATCAGGCTACAATAGAAATGGTACACTTAGTATAAAAATCTCATGAAATTATGTTAAAAGTTGAGATAAATTACATTTAAATACTGTTGAAATCAAAATTGACATTAAATAATTTTCAAATACAAAATAGTTATTTATGTATTAAGAGCGAAAAGTGATACATTCTTGCTTGAGAGTAATGCTTACCGGTAATTACTCGAAAGTAATAATGTCACGTTTTTGCTCGTAATACATGCAACATTTTTTCTGCAATCACTTAATTTTAACTATTAAAAACAAATATAAGGTAAAATTCATGAAAGCTTTTATGATCTGTCAGTTTAAATATGTCAATTCAAATATGTTTCAAACTTTTATATCTGTCACTGTCAATACAATTGTGTTTGTAGTATCGGTTGTTATGGGCAACGAGCGTTTTGCCATTTTTTACGCTCGGCGAGCGTAAAGTAACTCTTCTCAAGAAACGTCAACTTTTCGTTGTCAATGGCAAGCGAAAAAGCCTACTTTTCAATGTGATTCTAGAAAAATGTTTTTTTTATAATCTAAAGTTATATTAATATACACTCACTGGCACGAAAAACGGAGCAGTTGAATTTTTTTAAACAAACTTCAAATTTTAATGCTTTGTGATGTTTTATTATTATAATATCTTACAAACAAATAAAATAGAATGTTTAAAATTTTTTTTCAACAACAATTGAACCTTTATTTGAAGAAAAAAAATTGTTCCAAACAATTTAAAAAACGAGAACAAAAAACTTTTTGTAACAATTTAAAAAACCAGAACGAAAATAAATTGCTGATGTGTCATAACGACTTTAAATTATTCAAAACTGAAACGACTTGCTATCCCAAACTTTGGAGCCGCATTATTAATAACGGGTGTTGCCCCCATGTATTCGAATTAATGCCTGTATCCTTCTTGGCATGCCTAAAATCAAGTGCCGAATGTCCGCTTGTGGAATAAGTTCCCATTCCTATAAATAGCTTGTCGCAACTGGTCTAAAGTTAAAGGAACAGGAACACGACTTCGCCCAAGCATGTCCCAAACATGTTCTATGGGGTTGGTATCTGGGCTTAACGCTGGCCAGTTCATAACAGGAATGTTTACCTCGTTTAAATATTGTTGAGTGATTCTCGCAGTATGAGGTCTTGCGTTATCATGCATAAGAAGAAAGTTATTTCCAATAAAATCAACATAAGGGACAACAAAATCTTGGAGAACGTCCTCAATGTACCTGGCAGCAGCTAAGGAGCCTCTCGGAAGGATGTACAATTCTGTGTGTGCCTCCAGAGAAATTTCGGCCCACACCATAATGGATCTCCCTTGATATCCTACCCTAGGGCTGAAGGTACATTCAGCAAAACGCTCGAGTGGCCTCCGCCATACTCTCTCACGGCCATCTGGAGACCGTAAGCTAAATCTAGACTCATCAGTAAATAAAACGTGACCCCATTCATTTTCACCACAGTGCTCATGAATTCTGGCGAACTGAAGTCTAAGACGTTCTGGGCCTATCGCAGATCTACGACTGGTTAGGTTGGCTTTCCTGTGTCTTCGCCTAACTGTCCGCTCGCTTACATTAGTTTGCCGGACGTACTGAATTTGATTTTGGATTTCAACAGCTGTAGCATGACGATTTCGTAGACAGTTCCAGGTCGTCTATTGTAAGCTCCAGTTTCCAAAAAACGTGTAAAAATACGGTGCACAGTGCTATTGGATACATAATACTGTCGGGCAACATATCGTTCACTCCTCCCATCTTGAAGCAACTCAACAATAGCAGCCGCTGTTTCGGGATTAACAGATATATTTTTTAGATTAAATAAATGGATCACTATAGATTAAATAGACGCAGCACAAATTTAACACGTATCTGTCACGTTGGATCAGTCACATTTCTCAAAATTCATGGCCAACTATGCACTTGCACTTTACGGCCAAGTAATAAGATCTACGGGGTTTATTATTTTAACTCAAATAAACTTTTTTACTTCAAATAAAGGTTCAATTGTTGTTAAAAAATATTTTAAACATGTTATTTTATTTGTGTGTAAGATATTATAATAATAAAACATCACAAAGCATTAAAATTTGAAGTTTGTTTCCAAAATTCAACTGCTCCGTTTTTCGTGCCGGTGAGTGTATATCAATTATATTATATTAATATATAATACAATACCTTCATGAAACATGTACAATCGGAAAAATATTAAGTTGCCGCCATCGAAAATCTCTTAAGTACTAGGTATACCATAAATTAATTGGAAATCATAACTTAAAATTTTTGTATCTTTTGGTTCACCATGAATGAACATGGGATGACTGACAGAAAATTGCTGGTTACACATACACATACACATACAATTACGTCAAAATATTAGTTAAACTTTTCAGTTTTCACTGTTGAAAGTTATCTGCATCAAATATTATCTCACTCATTCGACTGCTGGCTATTAAAACGTTTTTGGTGACATATAGGCTTTATAAATTACGAACTAATCTCAAAATTTGAATACGAAAAGCATTAATCGTTTAAATCCGTTCGGTTGGGTTTGTTGTAAACGGCGGCAATATGAAATCCTTTCGGTATTATCTCTTGAATATATTTAATTGACTAATGTTGTTCCTAAGAAGTCGCTCCTACTACGGAAATTAAGGTGCCAAACTTTGGAGAATTATGAGATTTGGTACGTTGCGATTTAATAGTTCCTTCACTACAAGAATTTTAAATCGCAAATATTTATTTTTTGCAATATCATTTTTTGATGGAAATCCTACAGGATGGAATAAAACAATTTAGTTTTAATAAACTCGTGTTAGCGATGGATCTTCATCAAGTAAATGCCGCATCTATTCAATTTTAATTTCCTTACAAATAACAAATATTTTATACTTTATTTTTTTTAATTGGTATAATGCGCTGCTAGACTCCGTTTCACATAAGAAGAAACCACGTGAAGTTGCAGTCGTATGCGAGAGTTTGTTGTCAAAACCAGCGCCATATTGTAAAATTGACATTCGACTTCAAATCAGTAGAAAAACGTTTTCACATTTTGTAGGTTAACACAAAATTAGAATCTGGTCTTAGATTAAATAAAACAACAATAATCTAGCTTAGCGTCTTAAAATATTCAAAAATCAAAAATATTCCACAGTACCCTTCATGAGGGAGTCCGACTGGCAGCATCTACTTATAACAACATCGTATATTTAAAAAAGGAAACCGTAGCATTATACAAATTGGACATTCAAGAACTGTACGTTTACCACAAAATTAGTGGAAACATAAAATTGAATTGTTAAATTTTTAATTTGAAGTTATATTACAGTTTATAGAAATTTTTATTTTCTAGATTTTTTCTTAAGTGCGTCGTAGAAAAAATATGCTGCTCGACTCGTGTGGATTGTCCATATCGCACATGAACGATTGAGCACTCCGCCTACGGCGTCGTGCTCAAACTTCGTCCTCGTGCGATATGGCCATCATATCCATACTAGTTGCACAAACTACTATTTCTTTCAAAATATGCCCTTTAACATTTAAAAACAACCTGCCAAATGTCAAATCAATTTATCCATCCATTTTCAAGTTATCGAATTAAAACATTCAAGTTTTCAAAATTTCAACATCCTGTATCTCGAAAAGTAAATGTGCTAGACCCCTTAATCGCGCAAAAAAATGATGGAAATAATAGTAAAAGTTTATCCGAACAAATTCAACTAGATCACCAGCACTGCGAATACCAGCTTTGCATAGAATTTTAATATAGCATCGGTGGTTCAGTGGTAGAATGCTCGCATTCCACGCGGGCGGCCCGGGTTCGAATCCTGGCCGGAGCATATGAATCGCTGCTTCGTAAACGAGAGAGAGACTAAGGAGAGAGCACAAGCACGCAAGCAAGGCACATAACGAAGCAACGTAACATAACGTAGCGTAACCCTTGAGTATAGAGAATAATCAAGGGCGTAACGTAACGCGTAACGGTAAGATCTTTTGCGTCGCGACCCCTGGTCGCTCAAACATAAACTGACGTAAAGAACTAAAGTTCCAAAAAAGTTGCTGTCGACTTGAAACATCGTTTGTAACGCCAATGGCATGAGACGGTCGTTTAGAGACGACGTAGATAAACAAGACCGATTTTGGTTTCTGCGCAAGTCAGTTGGCTAACTTCACGTGGCTCTGTCTACTTCTGTCCCTTATTGGTTCAAGGACGGACTTGCAAAATATTTGTTGAACATTTTTATTTTGGGGATTAACAAATATTGTTTTGAATATCTTCAGAAGAAAAGTGCACCAATATTATTTCAGAAAAAAAAAATCCAGTAGTGAATGCCATCAACACAAGTATAGAGGAAACAAATACTGCTCTACAGTCTTCTTGGACGTGAGCTAGTCTTTCGATAAAGTCTAGTATGTAGGTTTAATATTCGTATCTCACTCTCCTTAAGTCATATCTAACAAACATAACCATTAGAACAAAAGTTAGTGATAAGATTTTTGATTTCCAGCCCATTAAAGCTAAAGCTCCACAAGGCAGTGTCCTAGGGCTGGTCCTGTACCTGAATATACGTCTGACATCCCAACTTCGAGCTTTACTATAATACGGCACAATCAATCAAATCCCATCACAAAAGAAAAGGCCGATGTCCTCCAGCTACTATTAACAGTATAGGATACCTACAGCTTCTTGTGTTAAATACCTGGAATTACACTTAGACTCTAGACTTGGAGGAAACACTTTGCCAAGAAACGAAAGTGGATCAACTTCAGGCTCCGAGATCTACACTGGCTACTTGGAAGAAGAATTTCACGATAAAGTCTTAATATATAAGGCAGTCATCATACCCATTTAGACCTACGGAATAGAATTATGGGGATGTGCCAGCAGATCTAGTATGGCTCTTAATCTAAAATCCTTCGAACACTAGTTGATGCACCATGGTACACAAACAAATTGATCCATCAAAACCTCAGTATCCCTACAGTACAAGAAAGAAGCCCTAACCACTACCTAAAGCTAGACACTCATCCTAATCTACTACTACAACTCCTAACCCAAGAACCAAACAACAGAAGACTGAAACGTAGATTGCCAATTGACCTCAAAGAAAGCGCAAGAGATCTTCTCATTGGAGAAGTATCATGAGGAAATTCTTAAGAACAATTAATTGGTCTTATAGCCGACAGCTCATGGAAACACTGCATTTCTATTTGCTGTTAAGTGACAATGAAAAAAATTCCTTTTTCCACTACTAGCTGTGAAGTTGGCAATTATTGCTTTCTTATAGCCAACTGAGAAGTTGAATTTCTTTATTAATGGTTAATAATTTTTTCTATTATTGACCTAGGTTAATAATGGACAAATTCAAATATTTTAAAAATTCAGAGATAGTAGTTTAACAAAAACTTGTGCAACATAATTTTGTATACCCAGAAGATTATCTTTAACGTATTTGCTGTTTAAAATTACCTATCAAGATAAAATTATTTGAATAAAAATGCCATTAATTTAAATTCGCCCTCAACCAAAAATGACTGATGACATAACGAGTACGTTCATAATAGGTGTTTTCGATTATTCACTTTTGGCTGCTGGTAGCAGCTCATAGTGACTGAATTTCGTTAGTTTATTTCCAGGCGTGACGCCTAATCTTACCTTCCCCTTGCCCCTTGAGCACATACCGAAGAGTATGAGCTTTGACGTTTATTTAAAGGTTAAGATTGGGCCGATTACCATTTAAACCTTACTAAAAATATCTAAATATGCAAAATTATATTATCAAAAACATTATAATTGAAAACTGTTCTTCTAACAACACAGGAAATTCATTGGCACTGGCACATGACAAGTGGTTTTGAGGATCCTAAAAAATCGTGTTCGTTTTGCTTAAACGTCGTGACGACACAAGTGCTTTAGGCCCAAATAAACGAAAGCAACAAATATATGGAAAACTGACAGTGTACTTCTCAGTTAGACGACGGGGTAATCGTCGTTTGAGAATTATTTTTAATTCTTGTCTTAAATTTGGCTAGTCGTGGAAAAAATTGTATATACACCATGGTGGTGAAGACATTTAGAAGCCTCGCACCTTATTCCGCTCGGGGCAAAGCTCCTCGCGAAATAATTTTGGTGCTCGGTCAATAATAATAGACTTTCCCACCTTGGTGTATAATATACTATTAGATACAGTTGTAAAATCCAAAGAAGAAGACACACATTTTCTAACTACAGGATGTCTCCTAAATTTTTGAATGATAGCTCAGTTGTAGTAGAAAATGGAATTTCTAAAAAAAGTTGTACACATCTTCTGATAATAATAAGTAACTATTTGATCTCAAACATTACATCAAATGTCATTCTGAGGAGGATTTGTCAATATCAAAAAAATTTTCAATAAGTTTTTTACAATTCTCATGAATTTTTTATTGAATAATTTCATTAATTAATTGAAAAGAAATAGTTTCATTTGTAAGGGTAATATGCGTAGATTCCACAACGTAAGGGACCAAACAATACATTAAATTCAGAATTTGCTTTTTCCAAATTAGTTGTCACTGAAACAAGCAGGGCTTTGAAAGATAGATATGCATACAAAAAGAAATCACACTTAGAACCCGAAACGATAATTAAAAACCATATTAAAGATCCAAGATATCAATTTGTTGACCAATAAAAATAACATAAGTAAATCGTTGTTATATATGTATCCTTAAGGCACATATTAATGAATATCTTGATAATAAAAAATACAATCTAATGGCACTTTTATTATTTTTATTAAACCCACACGTTTTCTAATTCATTTTTGTTATATTTAAATACATAAATAAATCAAATATATCTTCTTGTATCTAGTACAATAAACAATTGTGAATAGTAAAAGTGATTTAGAATTAACAAGGAAACGAAATCAATTAAATCACTGAAATTAAAGTAAAAATCTTATAGCAACCACTCTCGCCGCTTGATCTGTACCATTAACAGCCTTGGCCGGTACTCTGGTTAATCTTTATCTCTTAGTTCCCAACGAACCTTCCGACGGAGAGATTGATTTGGTGAATGTAACTGATCGCGTAGGCTGTTACATCGAAAGTGAGAGTTGAGTGTTTTAATTATTAAACATAAATGTAGTTATAAACAAATTGTTTCCGCGTATGTTAAGTCGTATATATATACAAGATGGTGCATTAGTGAGGCAACATTTAAAGAATTCAGGTTTTTTTTTAATTAAACTGACTTCTATCCAGCGTCTTCTGCTAAAATCTTATTAAGACGTTTTTATAGCGTTATTGGCGAAATAGAGTACAAAATCTTCTCGTTACTCCCAGTAATTGGAGTAGTTTCTGATATATAGCCGGACATATTGCAGTTTATATTGTATCATGAAGAAATATAGCGCTGCTTTTTGTTTGGTGTAATTTATGAATGTCTATAAGTGTCATAGTAGATATATAATAAGTATTGAAATAGCCATAAAATCTATCATTAAAAATATATTTTATTTCTTTTTTCAATGGGAATTAAACCACAATGCTTTTATGTTCATTATGTACCACAAGGAACATACAAAAGATATTATTCATTGTTTCGGTTGCATTATTGTATTTTTTTATTTCTTCCAAATTGACACTTCTAGAATATTCGACAACTAGACAATCAATGAAAATATTTTGAAGTTTATGACTGAAGTAATTTATTGCCAAATTTTCCTAATTTCCTGATCGTGGATGAAGAAATATTTTGAATAATATCATTATTATAGTCTACTAGTATTATACATGGTGTTCCTCAAGTAATTGTACATAAAAGTACAGTACACTCATCACTTCAAAATATTGTGATTTAAAACAACTAGGTGTTAAACATGAAATTTTAATTTTCGTTTTTTACAATAACTTGAACGCTTTTTTAGGTATATGCACAAAAATTTGATGTAGGGGGTTTCTGGTTATGAGAAATCATAATGTTGTACCTATTTCGATTTATTTTGTAGAGGGCGCCATAAATGCGGCATAAATGTACGCAAAACTTTTTTGCCTTTCACATTAGCGCTACTTTTGTAGAAAATAATTAAAGCCATATCATAACATAAAAAAGGATATATCTGTTAGTATCCCAAAATCCTAACGGTTTTAGAGATAGGTAATCACATTTTAGTGATTAACTACATGATTATTATTTAATGAAATTACGTTCGAAAAATGTAGTGTGTACGATAATTATTATTTTTAGTATTAAGATGAACAGTATTAGGGTATAGAAGCAGTTAACATGAAAAATATACTTTTAATATATATGTTGTAGGCAATGTGTATAATGCAGGCATTCTATACAATACCTAGGAAATGTATAGAATGCCGGAGTCATTCAGGCAATGTATGAAATGATATTCCATAGTTCAACTATTTTACACTTTACCTTGGAAATGTATAGAATACCTGGGCATTGTATAGAGTTCCGGTTGAAGCATAGGTAATGTATGTAATCGATTTTTCATAATCGATTTCACATAAAAAAAATAACCAGTTTTCGTATAAGTACTTTAAATAAACTGTTGGTAACATAATTATAATTTGAAAGGAAATAAAATATTAGGTAACATCCTTAAACGAACTAAAATAAAGTAATATTAAAATTGCAATCTAGTAACCTTGTAGGTACCTACTTAATAACAAAAAGAAATATTTTCCTAAGTATCTTCACAAGTGCAGTAATCGACACAAAATCTATGCGCTACGATATCAAAGCAATGACATATTATTAAAAGTTTTATTATACCTACTAGAGTTCAAAATCAACATTTTAAACTCTACCACAAAATATAAACTAGATTGATATTTTACCGAGTATTTATAATATGTCTTTTTGTCCTTTGTACCTTGCCAATGGCCATAGTTGTCGCCGCACTTAAATTCTAATAAAAAAAATAAAAAAATCAACATTATTAAACTTTAATTCAACTCAAACATTACTCTGAATAAATAGAAATATAATAG